>OY019131.1:68360128-68662128 GCA_955652365.1 Eristalinus aeneus
GTGAAGCCAATGTGTTCAAACATAAAAACTGGCTTAAAAATGTGTTTCAACTATCCTTTTTTTAATACGTGGGACATTCGCAACAAATAAGGTTATCCAGTAAGCCTTTCGTATAGGCTGATGCAATAAAATAAAGACAAGCAGGCATTGAAGACACGTAACAGGCAAAAGACCGGAACGAAAAGATTAGGGTTTTATGTTGGATACATCAAAAGGTCACAGCCAAGCTCTTCCAATTTTTGGCAAATGACCACAGATGTAATCGTTTTAGCTTGTTCTTGAAACAAAATTGGTCAAAATCGCTTCTGATTAACGTTATTGTTAACAATCCATTTTTTGTAAGCAGTGATGATTTGCTTCAAAAACGGATAGAAATCATAGTGCAAAATGAATTGTCAGCCCATTTTGGTATTCAAATATCAAGCAGGAGTCTAATACGTGTTATATTACTACTGGATTTTGCTTTTTATATATGTAATTTATCTTCAATCTCATGCACCGCCCTGATTATGATTAGGAAAATCATCATCAACTTCACTTAGCCTTCACTTAGAGTTGCAAAACCAACGTTGATACTATCTTCCTTTTACTACTTCTTCATCATCCGCATCACATAACTTCCTAGCAACCTGTGCTGTAAAGTAGAATATGAGGAAAATGCTCCTTTTAGGACTCCATCTTATGATAGATGCTATAGATGGTGATAGCACATACAAAAATCATTTACTATATTGCTGTGTTTGAATGTTAATGAAGATGCAAAAGCACTTACTAAAGGACCCATGAGAACTCTTCCCCATTTCCTGATCTAGTCCTCCCTGAACTAAATTTTGAGAAGAAATTATCAATCAGCTTAACTAAGACTCTGTACCAAAGTTGCTGGAATACTCAGTCTGTTGATTCACAGATTGAGTTTCAAGGTATTTCCTAAGAACTAAGCCTTTGTTATATAAATCGGTAACTGCTATTAAATTCCTTGGAACAACTTTTATTCAATCACATCCCTCAGGTACCGCTTTGCTTTTAACGAGAGGCGGATTTTTTTATAAATCTACCTGATGTCAATGGCAGAACACGATTATATGAACTTATGATGAATTTGCCCAGTACTCAATATGGTCTGAAGACGACGTTACACATTGTGCAGTAAAACCCTGTGTCATCAGGCTAATGCGCCAATGGAACACATGATTTCAGACTATCTAATAACTTTTGCTGGAGCTTCTGAATTTGGGGAGAAGCGAAGTACATTTTCATCTCCTTTTCAACTGCAAGGCTCGTGTAAAAAAGAAGAAATTACCTAGAGAAATATGTTTTGACAAACTAAATATCTTCCGCGACATTGGCGTAGGTACATTTCTAACTCACTATGGCGCGGCGACACAATTGTCCTGATTGCGGCCTTTCCGAGTAACTTCACTTGTAACCAGCCGCGTTGACCTTATAATAATAACTGTATAGCGCGACAGTCCACAGGGTACTAGGGCCTAGCTTGCTCATTAATTACTCGTGTTGTGCGCGCTAGTGTTCTCTGTAAAAGGGTAAAAAAAGGGTGTAAAAGGGACCTACAGTTTTTAGCCGACTCCGAAGTTTTTTTGGGCAGTTATTACACTTTGAGTGTTGTCAGCAGCTCGAAAGTGGTGGTACCGTGAAAAATTGGAGGTGTTCAGCCGGGAACCTAAACATTCTGCGTGTGAGTGAATACTCACTACGCCATGGCGGGCCGTTACCTTATCCTTATCAAAAGAAGTTATCTACCTTAGAATAAACGTGAATTCAACGACCTGGTGGCCAGACGTTGTATAAATCACCGTACTTATTCGGTCTTTTGAAATAACAAAGACCGGGACATCTAACTTGAAGGACCTTTCTTCCTGAAGATACCTAGTATAAACAAATGCTAAAACGAAAAGCTTACTTCAGATACATCATCCTGTCTTCGTTAAAAAGATTATTGGAGAAAAGAAGCGATTGTATGGTCAAGTACATTGGCTCCATCACATATTTGTAATTCATAATCCTCATACTTAAATTATTATATTAAATTAAGTCTTAGTGTTCAGTTTCGAGAAGATGGGAAAGACAAATTTCACTTATTTTATTTTAAGCTACATAAGGCATCAAAGAGATTTTGATAATTCTTAATAAGGCACCATGAGCAGTTACAACGAGCGTAATTACTCTCTCATTTTTCACCTACGACGGAAAGTGCAATACAACACTTCACCACTCACCAACATTACACGTGCATGCAATTAAAATCAAGACGATGCACATGCTGTGTACGCAAGCCTTCACATCGCACGTTAACCGCTTACGCTCAGTGCCTACTAACAACGAACTTCGCTACCGCAGAAATGAAATAATTTGACCAAAAATTTATTTGTGAAGCTGGATTCAATTTCCCTACAACACAGGCAGTCCACCAAATGCCTTTGAACGTAGATTCGATAAGCTGAATCTGAGGCATGGTCTTCCAGTCCTACAACAACTGGAATTTCCATGAAAATAGTTTCCTAATTATTTGATGTACAATTTATGAGACTGCAGACATTCGATACCGTACACCATCGCATTAGGCATGTAGTCATACTACTCTGCAGCTAGCAGCTAGCAGAGACCGTTTCAATTAACGCCTAAGGATACCTACGCATAAATCTTTCCGTTATTCGAAATTGATTTCTAATTATGTTTTATTTTCGAGAAAACCCTTCAAAGATCAATAATCGCAAGCATTCTTTCCTGGTCGTGGTGGTAGTGGTTGCCACGAAAGGGCTCATTACGGATACTCTTGTGGGTCGACGAAATATTATTCAAATCTATTGAAACGCGGTTTTTGTAATTAAACTAATGTCCCTTATTGAACTGACAAGGGATGACGACTCGGTTCATTTTGAAGTAGAATACGACTATGCGAGAGTCGAGTATTTGTCGTATGCAAATTTTGGAAGCATGCCCACACCCTTTTGACGTCGAATTTCGTTGATCCAATTCAAATTTAGCAGTCTCGTCCATCTGACTATTGTTCTTCCCCCGAATGGGTCGAGAGGGGGGAAAACCGACGTTGGAACGAAATTAAAATGAACAGTTTAACAAACATCGAAAGTGGCAAGAAGATTGCGAGGGCAGAATTAAAGATGATGAAGTTATCCTTTCGATTTTCGTTGACGATAGGGTTGACAGAAGGAATGGTTTCTGGTCGATGTCGGATGGTAGATGGTGAATAGCGAGTGTCCCAGGGAAAGGCCAAACAGCATTTCACACAATAATTTGTGAAAATTCATAAATATGGAACATGCCTTGCTTTTGGATGGCGTGGCTGGGGGGAGACACAATTAATGAGATTATTCAATTTCTTTCCTAGAGTTCCTTCGAAATGATGCTAATGATGTTTAGTTGATGGCGAATCTAGGCGGTGTCAACAGCGTAAGCAGAGGTCCGCTTGACTTAATTTCTTGAAGCAGCAAAATCAAAGGGTTTTGTCTTCATTCCAAGATGATAATTACGAATGAGGTGGAATTTCATTAGGACACCGTTTTCGAGGCAAGCAATTTGAATTTAAAAAGCGTTTACCATTCACTATTCTTTGATTTTCGAGCAAAATAAAATTTGCATAATGTAAAATATTTACTTTGCTGAGACATTATTAAGTTGGAAGGAGTTCTTGTTGCTGTCCATTTACATATCATGTAGCTTCTCCTTGTGTATAGCCAAGCGCTCTTAATCATATTGTCACAAGAAAGTTAAGCCTAAGAATATGGAATGAAATTTGTCATTTGCTCGGACTTTTGCTTTTTGCCTTGGTCAAAATTATGTCTAAGGGAATACAAAATTCAGTGTTGTCAATATCAAAAAGATATAATTTCGCTTCCTTGACTTGTGGTTGTTACTCTGCACACGCTCCAACTTATTCATAATTTGCATATTTTGCAATTTTAACAATTAAATAAAAGATAAAAACGTACAGTTTTTGTAGTGTTGTAAAGTCGTGCGTTTAACGTTTAATTGTTTTTGACCGTATAACATAAAAATTACAAATCCTTGTTTTCGGAAACAATTTCTGAGAATTTTAAGACTAAACGAAATTAAATAAACTTACGTAGGATATCTGAACTGGATAATGAAGAAACCTGCAAACATAACGTTTTCTCATTGCATTGCATTTAATTTTGATTTGCATACATGGTTCTTGGATTTTGGTCCTGATGTTCGAATAGCAATGTTGATCGAGTATTTATAAAAGTAAGCGTTTCCATATTTTGAACAAGAAACTCCAAGTTATTATATATATATTATATTATATTCAAGTGTATTTTTTTAAGAAATAGAACTGCAAGTTTGTAAAACTTGCTCAACTGATGGCAAAAATAGTCCGTAACTTTTTAAAAACGATGCACAACATACGATGAACAACATTACGATATTGTTTATTTTGTTAGAGGTTACACTTTAACCAGTCATTAATACCGACTCGTTCGGCCACCAATTGAACAACATTTAGATATTAATATTTCTTTACTTTGCACTTTAAAAAACCATAAAAAATAAAAATGGGTTTTAGTTCACATACTTAAATCCACATTACCAATCTATAACAAGAAGTATAAGCATTTATATAAAAACAAAACCAATACAGTCAACTGTAATCGTGCAGTGAAATGTTTCGACAGGTAGCTTGAAGAAAATAGGTCTGCTTCGCACTAAAGGTTCAGTTTTTATATTTTTTCAAGTAAATGAATATAATTTTATACGCATAATACGCGTCAAGAGATTCATACTCTCGTTAGAGTATATGCATGCTGATCAACAATGTCTTGTTTAAACAACTCTGAAATCAAAATATGTTAAAAATTAACAGAAATAATATTTTAAGTGGAAACATATTTAAAGAAAATTCTTCAGCATTTCCGCAGATTACACAATTCTATGCTAGAAGAACAATCTCTCAATAGAAGCTATTACTTGTGAACGCGTCTGATCAAGATTACCGTTATGATGGTGATATTAAATTATATAAGTAAATAAGTTATAAGAACAATTCAACAAGTTTCAGAATACTTACATCTAAATTACTTATTTTTTTACCGGTTTGTAATAATGTTACACTATTCGTGATTTTCTTGCCAAATTGTTTTTGAAACCAATTTTTTGAGATTTTCTCTATGTACATATTTGTGCACACAAAAAGAACCATCGATGCGGTAAATATTATAAATTTATACATAAATCCAGAAATAAAGAAATTATGTTGTTTCGAAAATAATTTTTAAATGAGTTCGAGAGAAACGAGAGTATATCGGCAACGTAAAGAATATAAGCGTATCTTGCTTATATTATAAGAAATTACAATTGTTCTTAGAATCAACAAATGTAATAAAATTCTCTAATTTTGTATATTAATCTATCTTACTTCAGTTCCCCTTTTTGTTTTGATTTTTTAGAAGGGCAGCTTTATTAATAAGACCAAAATACTTGCAAAAAAACAATTTGTTCAAAAATGTGTACGTGTACGAGAAGTTCTTCGTTTAATTATATTTTTTTTATGGTTTAACTTCTATTAGTCAAAATTGTATGAGCAATTCTAAATCGCACCAAAAAGTTGCAATGTATGAGATTCAAATTCACATGCCCACGAACATCATTTCGGCACTCTTATTGATTTCATCCTCCATTCTGATGTGTGTACATATCTAAATAATTGAAATAATTTAAAGCATAAAACCACCCATCCTTCAGTAAAGGGTGTATTCGACAGACGTTGCCCAACACACAAACTTTTCAGAACACACCAACCCCCAAAATAAAGAAAAAAATTCGGCCTCTACCGCAACCCACACTTCTAAAAGTACTTTATTATGATTACGGTGATTCTTTCGATTGTTCTCCTCTGCATTCAACTCCAAAAGTCATCTAGGTAGGTGACCAGAATACACCCCACTGCCTCCAGCAACTCAACGACCAACCAACCGACCAAACGGCATGATGACCAGTGGCCAGTCGTTGCGTTCATTTCATTTGCATTTGTTTTAAGTTTTCCCGTTGTCGTTTTTTGCATTAACCAACACACAGATCTGCTCCTGGCTGCCTTCTTCAGCACTTGTTTTGCTTTTACTTCAAGGACAACATGTAAAAAGTAAATGTTGACCATAGAGCTAAGGGAACGGATTGCGGGGTATCGCGAAGCCGCTTCAGCTCGCACAGAAAAACAAAAAAATAGAAGAAAACACTGCACATATCCAATTATACATTTTTATTGTTCAACTTGGCGTCCTAGTACTACCTACCCAGCCCTTCACCCATTCCATCTCTATCACTTTTCTCATGCTACAGGATGCTAGGAAAATCCTTGAAAAACGAAGGCAAAGTACGACGGACAAACAAACACGATGTGTGTTCCACTTGTGGTACTCTTCCCATCTATGCAGAGTGTACCGACCAGAATTTGGGGGTAGCCACCACTGTCTCACACACATGCGGACATCGTCCACCATCGCGTGGACGTCGCCGATGCCATTGCCATTGCCGCCGCGCCGCAGCACCACGGTAGAGTAGCACGGTGGACTCGCAAAAGGCTCTAAGGACTACTCGTACATACGTCGACTCTGGACGGCGCGAAATTTCAGCTAAAAAAACGATAGAAATTCGCTGGACACGGAAAAAAGTAAACCAGGAATCAATTCCTATCAAAAAATGCTAAATTCATTCATTCATCGTTGTATGTGTCTTTTTGCGGCAGAAATTGTTCAAAAACAGAAAAAAACAACAACGCGAAATAAAGAAAGAAAAATCGCGAGCACTCGCTTTGGCTACACGGCAACGGGGTGCTGATGGTAATGCTGATGCCGACGCTGCTGCTGGAGCTGCTGCTACTTCTCCACAATTTTTCATTCGAGCTCATCCCTTCGACTTTCGTTGGCGGTGATGACCAGCGTTGTACTCCTCTTGGTCGAGAATACAATATTTCTCCCAAAACCGTACCTACTTTTGTTCTCCCAATGATGTAGCGACTGGGTGTAGTTTTCGGCCGCCATCCAGTCCTCTTTCAGTTTAGTATTATCATTCTTGAGCACACACGTACACCAGCGCACAATTCACACGTACTCACCCACATGCAGAGATGAAGGATTTTCGTTAATTTTTTTTTATAATTTTTTGCTCACTGTTCTACCTTCATTTTGTTGATTTGCGTTTGCTTTTAGTTATGTTTTTGTATTTTAGTCGCTAAATGATGTCTAGGGTTTAGTTCTGTTTGGCTTCTTAATTAAAAAAATGAATTGAAAGCTCTTGGCGGCCTAGATGTACTGATGAGTTGCTCACCTGTGCAAGGCGGAATGAACCCTATCTGAATCACGCGGTGGTTACGAATAGGTTAAATGTTAGTGAACCTGCACATTCTCCTTAATAAAGGGATGTTATCAAGGATGTTTTTTTCGTTTTTTGTTACACAGATTTAAGATAAATTGTTATTATAATGACGCAATTTCGCAATTTGATATTTGAAGCTACTTTAGATGATATATACAGTGTAGTTTAGGAAATGACAATAGCTATTAACATTACCAAAATACGCATATTGAGCAATAAGAGTCAAAAATGCAATTGAAAGAAAAAAAACAGTTAAAAGTTGTAAAACAGACAACAACATTTATAATTTTGCGCCAGTTTTAATAATTCTTAATTAAATCCTTATATTTGAATAATGATGGACGAAATGATCGAAAATAAGAGCTCTTGCATTTCTCTGCATAATGGACCATAATTTTTCGTCCTGCTCCGTTTGTGGTTTAACTCCGCACTGAAGCACACATCGTCTGCAATCACACCATCAACCTGCTACAGAATTTTTTTCTTAGTGAAACAGACGAAGTCATTATTTCGCATTTCTAGAAAAATTTAATGTAAAGAAATTGTGCAAAGTAAGTGTTTTCATTTCAATCAACTTGTTGATGACTCTCGTATCTGTATTATTACCTATATTTATTACTTTATTTTTTATTATTATAAAATTCTGTCTTGCAAGAAATTTTAAAAAATACCTTTCTAATAACTTGGTAGAAGTTAGTGCATACATTTCTTGTTTAAGAACATTAACTTTCAGCTTTTTAACCAAACGCATATTACAAAAAGACCTATATTACAACATTCTGTCCGCCTGCAAGTGAAGGCGATATTTTGGTGATATTTTACTTTAATTTGTTTTTTCTCCATAATTTCTGATCTTGTTGCCTGATAAAAGTAAATATTTCACTGCATAGTCAGAAACATGAACACACTTTTAACATGAACAGTTAGCATGTACTAGCAATTGTTGGAAAAAAAAATGATTTCATTGCTTTTCTCATAATTAATGTTGATTTAGGGCTAAACAGTACTGTAAGACATAGTATAGATAACAATATGACAAATAACCTCACACAAGATGTTAATGGGCAAAAGTATTTACAACATTTTATTTACGCAAATGAAAAGAACACCGTTTGGTAAACATTAAAATTAATAGGATACACGTTACTACCATAACCAATTTTACATCAAGCTTAAAAGCTTATAATATTAAAGTCATTCCACTCCATTGTATAAAAAATAATTAAAAGTACCATTTGAAGTCCTTCAATCGCCTATGGTCAAATTGTTTCACTCATGCAACTCATTCGTTCTGACACACACTCTTTCTCGTCCCAAAAAATTCTATAATATATCAAAAGATACAATAAAACCCAAATAGAAAAAAAACTTTATGACGAACCATCGCGCCATCATCGTCAACTCATCATTCTCGTCAACTTCAGCATCATCGTTCCCGTCTTCATTTTATCGTTTGTCGATCTCATTGCCACCAGCGAGCTGATGGTATAGATGGTCTGCGTTGGACGGAGAGTGCGAGAATGAGATTGCCCATGCAAACATCATCTATCAGGTTTCAGGTGACGGTGGATAGCCCAAGAGAAATCGCCTTCAATTGGACACATTCGCATTATTTTAACCCGAAAGGATGCAGTCAGCGACTCGCACCCTTCGTGCATTTTTTAGAATTTTTTCGATAATTTTCACTTGTTCCTTTTGCGGATGCGAAACTGTTTTTCTTTCTTTTTCGTGTACACTTTTGCTCATTTGCTGTATAGCCTGGTGAGGGCTCTTTGTTGCTGGCTAAATGTTTTGATTATGGTAAAAAACTGACTATATAACTGGACACCCTCTGGTGTGTCTATAATGGCAAAAATAAGCCCAAAAAGTTATGTCCATGACTTTAAGGGTTGCCACCAATGCAAGTGTGTGTCCGACAAATTTAGATGGTGGAATCAGCTACATTTGGGATGAGAATAATCGCCTGGAATCGCATATATTGAAATACATGGTGAATTTAGGGAGACTTTGACGCAGTCAATGAAAAAATTCAAGCCAAATCATTAGCAGAGTTTGAACGTAAATATATTTTTTTAGCTTTCTGTCAAACAATGTTTTTTTAATATTTGAGACGTTTTTTTCAAAATTGTTCAATTCCTTATTCTTATTCTAGATTAAAGACTATGCTTAATTTTGTTGACCTTAGATGTTATACAGTTTAAATTGGTTACTTGTTCACTTCAGAGAAGTAATATTTAAGAAATATTCGTTTATTTTTCAGAAATTCCTTAAAAGTATTAAAACTTATTAACAATGTTCCATATGAGTCATGGTATAGCGCCCTTTTCAAAGAAAACATCATAAACATATTTTAGGATAAACAAAAGGTTTGATAATTTTCAACTTATTTTGCCAAATATATATTAGATCGATGATTTTATAACAAAAAATATCACTAATAAGATATTTTGCAAATATATTTTTTGATTTAACCAATTATACTATGCATGTAGGTCACATCCTCTTTTCTCTTTTCTAGAATATACAACGAATGCATATTAAGATTTATGTACGGACTTTGAAGAGGTGTATTGAGTAAACGAAAAGTATTGCTTATGGGTCCCGAACGCACTTTTTGGGCGCTATTTGTCCTGTTTAAAATAATAACAGCGCGAAAGGCATTTTTTTTTTGCAAACCTTAACGGGGCCAAACGCGTTTAATTTGAACACACACTTTGCGCTTAATTTCAGAAATCTGCTTAAAATATTTACTTAGGATGAATTTTTTCCAGAATATTTATCAAGTTTCAGGGCCAGGACCGCTAACAGTCCCGATCATTTGTTTTTCAAATTCAATCTTTCGAAACTGTGGACTCGTAATCTCAGCGTTCAGCGAAAATCGCTTCATTCAGTTTCAATATAATATCATGATAATAACACTTCCAAATCTCCTTTAAATTGCATCACTTTTAGAGTCAACAGCAATAAATGCATCAACAGCGTAAGCCCTTCAAGCTTTCATGAAACGCAAGCAACAAAAACCAAATAGAAAACAAAAAACATCAAAACATTTCAAAATTCCACTTCAAATTTTATTGGGTTAACACCACGATAAAAAAATAACCCGTTTCTCATTTAACACAAAACTTCGCATTATTCGTTTTGCGTTGCACCCACTTCAAATACGTAGAAATCCTAGAATTCACTGATGGAACTTCCCCAGCGCATGCATAACCATAGCTAACAATACCAACGGCATACATCCGACTCATCCTCAAATACAGTCCTCCACCCGAATCATACTGGCACGTGTCCTTTCCAGGCGTCGACGTACAAAATTGGCTAGCTGTCACTGCACTCACACTCTGTTTGCACACATCGTTCTCCAGGATATCCAGGCTGGTTTTCAATAATTTAGTCGACTGTTGACCACCAAAACTAGTTGTACCCCAGCCGGCCGTGTCCACACTGAATCCGCCCAACGACTTCTTGGCGAAGCGAAATGGCAAACATGCCGGCCCAACCACCCTGTTCCATTCCATTCTTTTAACGGTCTTTAGAAGTGCAATGTCGTTCCTTAGATTCGTCATGCGGAAGCTCTTGTGGATTATGATCTTCTCAACGTCGTATTGTTGACTATAGAAGGAATCGTAAACTAAACAGCAGAGAGTACAATAACAAGGTATTCCTGAACACGCCAATAATACTTACTCGACGAAAGGTCAGTCTCACCAACAACAATTTCAATCAGCTTTGGTAGAGACATTTCGGAAGCTGCGAAGCAATGAGCTGCTGACAGAAGGTATCTATGATGAACTGAAAAAAACACAAGTAAAAGATAATTCAAGGATCCTTCCTTTATTCTCATCTGTTTTACGATGAGGATTTAACTCACTTATTGTAGCGCCACAAAAAATTGTGCTATCCATCTTCCGAGCGACAGCTGCCATGAAGGGAAACTCACCCACAGTTGCTTCAGTCCCACCGGCAACTCTCACTGTTGTACTCCATCCACAGTCACAAGGTGGCTCGAATGCCTCCACTAAACATGAGAAGTATCCAGTGGTGCTGTCTGAAATGGTATCGGTGATAACTGACGAGATATACGAAATCGTGGCTCGGTTGATAAAACTTTTCCTCTCAAAACTTCCTGACCCACAGAAATAGTCGGATCCCGATAAGAGTTCGCTACCCTCGGGGTTAAAGTAAAATACTTCAGTACTGCAGGTGGTTTCATTTGGCTAGAATGAAAGGTGAAAGAAAATAAGTAGAGCACCGGCACCGATATCTTCAAGGACGAAGTAAAAAACATTTGAAAATAATAAAAAAAACCGGCACCGGCACCGATATCTTCAAGGCCAAAGTAAAAAACATTTGAAAATAATAAAAAAAAATAATCAACGAAAATCCTTTTACTTTTACGGAGTTTTTTTATTTTTTCATCAAAGTGGAATTATGTGCAAGACAATAAACACAATTATGTATAAATTTGCAGAATGGCATGAACTTAAAAATATCATTCAGTATAAGACATAAGACAACAAATAATTTTCTTCTTTTAGACTATGAGGATTGGCGAACTTGAACAGGCGAATCGAAGGCATTCAAATAAACTGAACATACCATTCTTTGGACCTTAACTTGAATCTTTTTATCAATCTCCTTCTGTATATATGAACTTAGGTGGAAATAATAACAGCACGCTAAACGAAGCAAATATATTCATTTGCTGTGGAATCCAAGAAGTTGCTAATTCTCTGCGTAATATGATGTATATTTCCTCTACGAATAGCCATAACATTTACGGCGACTTAAAAAAACTATGAACTCGACAGTAGCGGGAACTAATTGTTATTTGCCTTCATACTTTACATTTAAATTATAACATTAAGTTAAAATTTTCTTCAGCAGGACGAGATAAATAAATATCCAAATGCTAAACCAATCCAAATGCAACTAAACTTTACATATTTTGCAAGTACTTTGGTATACCATTTCTATATTAACAATCTATAAAAAGAGCTATCAACAGTAATCGCTACGTATCGTATCATCGATTTTTTATTTTGTTATGTTGGTACACTCGTCAAGAAAATACGTTACAAATTTTAGCTACATAGCATATTAATTTTGTTTGTGAGAGGCATAAAAGTTAGACGTGATTTTGAAGGTTTTTGGCCTTGGCTCTTCTGGTATATTCCATTGGTATCATAACCATATTCCACACCCATGATTCGTTATGAACTTTTAAGTTAATCTGGAACGCCTTTGACGTCATTCCACAATTTCTGGGGGATGCTCATGCGACATTTTTGTCGCCTGTTCATCCCCCAGGAATGCCCAAAATGCTTCAAATTTACGAAAATATTGCATTGCATGAGCTGAAACTTCTCTTCATAAAAATTTTCTTCACTTTCTCAACTTTGTCATCCATTGTTGATGTCGTAGGGCGTCTAGGGCGAGCGCCGAAAAGCTTGTACCACTTTCAATATTATTACCTACGCCATTATCAACATTTCAAATGCTTTTGAGTACTTAGTTCTGTTTTGAATTCAAAGTTAAATGCAAATTCTTTGATCAATTTTTTCTACAGCAGGAAGTCGCCGAACACACAAAGAACTTCAGACTTTTATGCCTCTTACAAACAAAATAAATACGCTAAATAGCTGAAACTCGAAACATATATTCGAGACGAGTGTGACAAAATATAAGAATCGATAATCGAATGTACGTAGCGCGAGTTACATATAACGTAGCTCACCAAATTGTTAAACTGCACGATGTTACTTTTGCATTAGCAGAATGCCGGAAAGCAAAAACCCAAATTGATAACAAAATCGAACGAAAATGCATGGCTCAGCAATTCTGTAATATAAAACCAATCGAATTTCATTATTATTTGTTGGATACCCAAGTGTGCAGGAAAACTATAGGCAGTGGCACTTGTTGCATTTTACTGAAGGATAAAAAGCATTTCTTAAGAGTGTGCAGCCTAGCTGAAGAAGGCGGCACTCAATAAAAGACTTGTAGTTTTTTATTTCTCTTTTAAAATTTCCACCAGTTAATATAAATGGCGCAGTCGGTTTCGGATCTCGTTCGATCCACAGTGAATTAAAAAGAAAAAAAACGGTTCGGTACAACAGCGACAGTAGTGTTACTCTAGTAGTACTACTCTAGTTATAAGTTTCTAAACACAAAAAAACTTATAAAAACGTAGTGTTGTGATTAGTGCCGTCTTGTGTGTTTTGTTGGAAAACCAACACGGAAACCGTGATCCATAAAAACTATCACGGATCGACAAATTAATACCAGACTATACAGGTTGCCGCCAAAGCATGAGGAAGAGGCGAAAAGACAAATGAAAGATGCAACGATAAGGAATCGTGAGGAAATCAAACAGCCGGTATGCATCGCCAATAGTCATCGTGAAAAAGAAAAAGGACAAGTCTGGAGTGGAAAAACTCAATTTGTGTAGACTATCCGAAACTAAATGAAATCACTGTAGACGATAAATACCCACTTCCGAATATAGAGTCTATATTAGACAAGTTGGGACGAGCTCAATATTTTACAACACTGGATTTAGCGAAAGGGTAGCACCAAATTAAAATGCATCCAAGAGATATACAGAAAACCGCATTTGTTACACTAAACAGTTTGTTTAGTTATACTCGAATGCCATTTGGCCTTAAACACGCCCCAGCCACATTACAGAGGTTTATGAACAACATATTGAGAGATTACATAAATAAGATACTTGATTTGATGACATTTTAATTTTTTCTACAAGCCTAGAAGAACATTTTAGTGCAATCAGAACAATTTTGGATGTTTTTAGCAAGCACAATCTCAAGATTCAACTCAGCAAGTGTTCTTTTTTAAAGAGAGATACCGAATTCTTGGGCCACATTTTGACTAAGGAGGGAATGAAACCTAACCCAAACAAAATAAAATGCATACTGGACTACAAAATTCCTTAGACGGATAAACAGCCTATCCAATGATAAGTTATCTGAAAAAGAACCTGAAAATTATATATAAAATTATATTATATAAAATCCTGGGTACATACAAGCATTCGAAATACTTACGCCTTGTATCGTTAACCATCCCATACTTAAATTTCTTAGATTTGATAAGCCGTTCACCTTGTTCACAGATGCCTCCAATTATGCAATAGGTGCAGTTCTCACTCATGAAGGACAACCGATCTGTTATGCATCACGAACTTTGAACGACTGTAAAAAGCAGTACTCCGCAACAGACAAAGAATTTTTGGCAATAGTATGTGACATATTTTAGACCTTATCTATGGGGTAATAAGTTTAACATAATCACTGACCACCAACCATTCAAATACCTTAACAAAATGTTCAACGGGGAAGAGTTCTCTCAAAGAAACCAAAGATGGTTATTAAAACTGTCTGAGTCTAACTTCGACATAGAGTACCCATGAAATGAAAGTTAAAGTAGCTGACTTTTTGAGTAGAATAGAAAATATAGACCAATGTCTATATAGGACATTGGATGACGATATCACGTCCAATATGGCTACGATTCATTCTGCCCCAGAGCAGTTACTTGACCACTATTTCCACCATTTTAAAAGGAAATAGTCAATAAATACAAATCTCAACTAATTTTGACCAATATTATTACCGACGAAGTCGAGGTTCTACATGGAAGAACGATAATACAAGTCGATATGACTAAACATCAGTCATATTGGAAACTCTTGTTTACCACAATCCTATAACCTGACAAAATTGTTATCTTCACAGAGTTACCATATTTGGAATATAATCAAATACAACAAACTCTCATAAATCTTTTCAGTCACGATAAGAAATTTTCATTTATAAAATGTACTGAAAGAGCAAGAGAGTTTAGAACTCAAGAAGAACTCTACCAACAAATTGCGAAGTACCACACAATACTATAGAAAATATTCATAGTGGTATTGTAAAAACATAGTACAATAAAATTTACTTATTTCCCCTATTAAATTAAAATTAATAAAAGAAATTCAAAAAATCATTTAAAACTACACGACTTGTTTAGAAACAAAATATGAAAGAAACCCTATAAAGCCCAAATACTGCATAACAGAAACTCCTGAGTTCCCAAACGAAGTTTTACATATGGATGTATTTATTTTCCATGGACAATCATTTATCACTTTGATTGACAAACTGACCAAAAAAGCATATGCCTACCACTTGCCTAACAAAAATTGGATAAACAGAAAAGAAGTAATAGAGGAATATTTTTCAAAATTTAATAAGCTAAAGAAAATTAAAACGGATAATGAATCAGTTAATAGAGTATTTAAATAGCCAAGGGATTGAGTTGCACTTCATAAAACCTTACATTCACGCTGGAAATGCGGATATTGAAATACTGCATTCCACGCTCCAAGAAAAACTGGTAAGTTTAAAGGACACATCACTGACATTAATAACAAAGCTAAATAGGGTAATAAATAATTTCAATATTGGATACCATAGCTGTGTAAAAATGACTCCAGAACAAGCTATGCAGGCAGATAATCAAAAATCAAGACAAGCAACTATTTCAAATAAGCAAAAGTATATTAGTAAGACTAATGACAAAAGGGAAGATTATTTAGAGGATAGAATTGTAGCGCCCCTTAAAAAATATAAACGCTTAAGACATAAATACGAACCAAGATATAGGATCAACCCAGTTTCAAATGAACATACCACAAATATTAAAAGAAGACATAAATTTGCAGATGACAACATTCTTAACAGTACTATTGGCAATACTGATTCCAGTGGCCCAACCGAAACTAATAATAACGAAGATGGAAGCGAATAATGCATACATCAAACTGAATATGGATGTAGTAGAGATGATAAATGAGACCACTACAATTCTCGATTTGATCAATTTGCAGAAGTTGAAAATAATTTAAGACAAATTCCGTCTGGTGTATAAAAAAGTATTCTTAGGAAAATAGAGTCAATCGAATCAAAAATATCAACGATTTAAAAGACCAAGAAAAGGTTTAGCTAATGTGGTAGGTACAGCAAGTAAAAGGTCATTCGGAACAATGGACGATAATGACCGTCAGGAGGTTATAGGACACATGGAAACAATAGAAATTAACAATCATAACTCTATCGTGAATTTTAAATAAACAAATTAGGATCAATACATATTTTATTGAATCAATATTTGACCTAAAGAAAATCATAGAAGGAGATGGGGAAAAGATTGCTCAAGCACTAAGAATCCAAAAAGAGATAATATAGCATCAAATGAAATTAGACCAACTTATTAAATTAAAATTAGTAGAAGACAAAGAGATCAGAAAGATCAAATTTTAGACAACGTTGCATCAACCAAAAATAATATTTTACATCCTGGACTACTAACTCCAGACGAAATAAATAAATTTAACATAAATTATTATAAAGTTAGACATTCTAAATTAGGTATGATGAGGTAGATAATGTTCTGATAATGGCGATAAAAGTTCCAAAGGCTGTCGTGGAATTAAAATTAAATACTAGAAGAAAATTAATAACTAGAAGACCAAAAAGTTAATGATTAATAATACATAATATGAATTTAATGATGATATATATCTAAATGGTTTAAAAATGACAAGCAGCTGTGTCGTACTAGCTAATTGTAAACTTAAAGAAAATTATAAAAAGGAAGTTAAAATTATTGACGAAGAAACAATATTATGTATAAATGTGAATAACGACGAAATTTGTATTTTATGATGACAGAAAACTTAATTTAATTAATTAATTAACTTTAATAATTGTACGATTGGGGAATTTAACATTTCTAATCGAAATTTCGAAATGAAAGTGAAATACCATTATTTTGAGGATGTAAATTATAGTTTTTCTAAAATAATATTCTTTGAAAGTATTTTATTATATATCACAAAAATAATATCACAAAACAACTAATTATGTTATTAGTTCAAGCATCATTATAGTTTTAATTGTCAAAAAAACTTTCATTTTGTTTATAATAAGAATTGAGAATAAAAAACTAAAAATTGTTGTTAAGAACATTCAAGTCAATGTAAAGCCAAGCATTTCAAGCGAAATTCAGGAGAATTCCACATTTAGGCGGGGTGAAGTTACATTTAACATAGCCCACCAAATTGTTAAACTGCACGATGGCACTTTTGCATTAGCAAAATGCCGAAAAGCAGAAACCCAAACTGATAACAAAATCGAACGACAAATGCTTGGTTCAGCAACTCTGTAAATCGAATTTTAAAAATCGGTTGGGTTATTTTTTGGATGCCCAAGTGTGCAGCCAAGCTATAAGCAGTGGCTTTTGTTGCATTTTACTGAAGAATGAAAAGCATTTCTTATTTCTTAGCACTCAATAAAAGACTTGTAGGGTTTTTTATTTTTCTTTTAAAATTTCCAACAGATAATTTAAGTCGCGCGAAATTTGAAAATTAATCCTATTTTTTGAATAAATCTCTTAACTCTGTTGTTTCATACATTTCTCGCAGTAATCAGACAATTGGGAATTAAGATAAATATACACATCATTAGTAACCGGGACTTTGAATTGCTCAATGTTGGAACCTTATTAACTTATCTACCAGTAAAATTTCACCATACCGAGTTTAAATTTATGTCGCACTTGAATTTAAGCTCATAGTCAGAAGGTGCTTCCACTGTATACCGGCACGATGTACCACGCGGATAGTATTCCGGATAATATGGTGAATTAATAAAGATTTTTTGACCAGCATTCAATTTGACCAAATGGTTACAATCAACAAAAAGACAAACCGTAAAAACACACTCCAGACTTAAGAAAATAGCGAATTTAAAATAAACGCGTTCAATACGCATAGCGAATGCTTCATCAAAAGCCACACACATTCGAATGGAACAGATCACTGAAAGTTTCATTTCGTTCGATTCTTATTCTCTGCATCTCTGTGTTATTCTTCATGGAAATGGATCTGAAATCTCTAATGACTTAATAGCAATCTATTACGACAATCCAAACACAACACAGTATCATTGACTTGTAGTTGCAAATCAATGCTTACCCTACGCCGCCGCTCATTGAATAGTAGTGGTGATATTTGAGGCTTCGAATTGGGAGCTTTTAGTTTCCAGGATATTTAAATCGGTGGAAAAACATTCTATTTCTATTCCTTTAAAGCTGTAACTATTGACGGATTGTGGATGGGGTATGAAATGAAAGAAAATGTAATTGACAAAAGTGGATATAATATATTATAGGGAGCATGAATAAGAGACAGCAGAAAGTTTCCATTAAAGTAAAATAATAACAATCTATGCGGAAAAAAGTAAATATAAATCTATTGGCAGCATAGGAGACATTTCACTAGGGTAAATCTGTAAAAGCAACGTCACAATAGCAAGCGGCTTGTTACTAGAATGCTTGCCCCATTTACTAGAATTAATTGAACTTCTACCAGCTACCTGCTGAACAGGCAAAGACGGAAATTAATGATTAGAATGCTTCAAACCCCATTCGACCGAAGACGCAATCATCGGATTAAAAGATTAATTTCGCCTATTTCTTCCAATCCATTGAAAGACACTAATCGATTTATTGTAAAATACTTTCTTATCGAAAGCATAACCACTCTAAAAGATTCGTGACAGTATTTGTGGTATATACTAACTCGTTTCGTGTTCTTAGTAAGATTACGTTTCGAATGTTGGGTTGGAAAAAATATATTCTTCTAAATGAGTTTTGCTGTGAAAGTGAAAACAATAATAAATACTTAAGACTACATTTTGGGCGTATTTTGAGGTCTACTTTTAAAATTTAATTCGGTGTTGGTAGAGGAAATGTTGTATAAAGAATTTTTTATGTGCGCTAGAAGTTTGAAAGATTTTTTTGTAATTGGTTAAACAGGGGGCATACTTAGCGAGGCGGGTATTGCCGGTAAATTCTTGAAGGGAAGGAATGCAGCTTGTTAATCATTAGAGCATTTCTTGTTGAAATAGCGAAAAGAGTAATGAAAATATAACATTTTTGTAGCTAGTCTACTGACTGTAGCATTATTATTATTCTGTCTAGTAGGTGGAAGGTCTTAGGAGCTCCAGTCCAGATAGGAGCGGTATACTCAAGCTTTGGGCGGATATAAGCTTTATGTATTGTTGCTAGATCAAAAGGGTGAAATCTTTCGTGCACCGCATTTGTGGCGATATCAAATATTTGATCGTTCCAACGTAGTGTTGGATTGATATATATACCGAGGATAGAAACTTGATAGTCATTATTTATTAAAAATATTGCTTGCTTGAATGGACACAGAAATGGTTGGATATAAAATATATCCAACCATTTTATTATATAACACATGGCGTTAGAATTTATGCATGACAAATTGAGAGCATGTAGCAAAACTGAAATTGTTGGGGAATTTCTTTCTTAAAAACACATAAACTCTCCCATTCTGGCAGGGTCAGTCTTTTAAACTTCGGTATGTGTTAGAAGTTGTACTTGACAGCGTGTATTTCGCTTTGCTTTTACTTCACGCCAGATCACACATTACGGCGGAAAAGAGTCAAAAGTCAAAGTTTCTATTCTTGTAGACCGGACAAACGGCAATGAGATTCCACCTTTCATGCTTTCCTCCGACCATATCCTTCAGATGAGTTATCTCTTCATGTAAGCGAAAGAAGTAAGAAAACGGAAACAGTTTTAATTTGTGTGGTTTAAGAATAACCAAATTCTTATGAGAAAGCTAGAGGGTGGAAAAGTAATTTCGATAAAATCTTTCAATAATTTTGAACTAAGTCAAACAATTGATGACCTTTCTATCCTCGATCTAAGTTTTGCAAATTGTAATAATGTTTTCATGAATTGCTCTTACACTGTTGTCGACCCTCGCAAACGTACAAAGGATAATGATTTATGGATATGCACGTAGAATGTGAGGTCCCTAAACAGACCACGTGCAGCCGATGAACTTGCGGAGGCCCTGGACTGCTATAAAGCAGACATTACCGCAATTCGGGACATGTGGTGGGATGGGCCGGGCAAGAGAAGAGTGAGAAACTGCGACATATACCACGGCGATTGCTACAGGGAGAGAGGGAAACGCTTATTTGGATGCGGTTTTGTTGTTCGAGGCAGACTTACGCAAAAAGTTATAAGCTTCCAATACATAGGCGAACGCCTCATAACAATTCGCATCAAGTCGGTGCTGACAATCTGGAAGGATCATTTCTGCAGACTCCTAAACGGCGATGACGACGCAAATCCGGCTGTTAGGCAGAATTTTCCACTCAATTTGGACGACGTTGGACAAGAATTCCGTCCCCCCGACTTCGACGAGGTCAAGATAGCAATATCGAGACTGATGACGAACAAAGCTGCTGGCGCGGACGGACTATCCGCAGAGCTGTTCAAAGCGGCTAGGGATGAGCTGTGTGAGTGTGAGTGCCTAAAATCGTTCGTCAACAACCTGATAGGTCCTTATCAGTGTGGTTTCAGGCCAGGGATGTCCACAATCGACCAGATCTTCACACTACGGCAGATCCTGGAGAAGTCCCAAGAAGAACAAATCGACACCCACCATCTATTCATCGATTTCAAGGCCGCGTATGACAGCGTGCATGGAAACGAGCTATACAGTACCATGTCTAGTTTTGGCATCCCTACCAAACTGGTCAGATTGTGTAGGATTACGATGGAGAACTCTCGCTGCTCCGTTAAAGTCGGAAGTGAACTCACCGAGACCTTCGATGTCAAAAAAGAATTTAGACAAGGCGACGCGCTCTCATGCGACTTCTTTAACATCATTCTTGAGGGGATCTTACACGTCAACATCAGAGGGACAATCTTCCACAAGTCCAATCAACTGTTAGCTTATGCGGATGACATCGACGTGATCGGCCGAACTCAGCGAGCCGTCAATGAGGCGTTTGCTAGCATCGAAGCGGAAGCCGCTAAAGTGGGACTGGTAATAAACGAGGGCAAAACGAAGTATATGCTGTCATAGAAGAAGGACGCAAAACATCGACGTCTCGGACAGAGCGTCACTTTGGGCAGCAGACACTTCCAGGTAGTCAAGGACTTCGTCTATCTCGGCTACGCGGTGAATAGGGACAACAACATCAGTACCGAAATCAAACGCAGAATCACTCTTGAAAATCGCTGTTTCTTTGGGCTTAGGAGGCAATTGAGTAATAAAGCCCTCTAACGAACGACCAAAGTGACGCTACATAAAGCGGATGAGGAAGCCCTTGGTCTTTTCGAGAGAAAAGTTCTGCTTGCGATTTTTGGTCCTGTTTGCGTTGATGGCATCTGGAGGAGAAGATTCAACCACGAACTGTATGGGCTGTACGGTGGCATGAGTCTAGTCAAGCGCCTACGGCTACAACGCTTAAGGTGGGTAGGCCATGTAGAGCGGATGAACAACACTGCTCCAGCCCAAAGAGTCTTCGAATCCGAACCACAGGGACAACGCAACAGAGGACGACCTAGACTGAGATGGCGCACACAAGTGGAAAAGGACCTCAACCAACTTGGAGTGCGCAATTGGAGGCAGCTGGCAAGAGATCGCGGTAGCTGGATAGGCATGTTGGTTGAGGCCCCGGACTGTAGCGCCATCCGAAGAAGAAGAAGAAGAATAGCTCTTACTCCATAAACAAACTATTTGTCGTACACCAGAATATTAGAAGCTTAAGGGAAAATTTTAATTCTTTTCCTGCCCAGATTGTTTCTGAAATTTGGATTTATGGGTTTGAAATTAATGATTATCATCTACCGGGTTTTATTTTCTATGTGAATCCAAATGAAGATTATGCTGCGGGTGGTGTCGCCTGCTTTTTTAAAGACGAATATCAATTTGCTCCTCTACAGGACCATTGAGAAAATCTAAAAAACAGCTTGAGTTTACCTTGAATTTAAAAAAACAGATTGCTATCGATCAAAATTTATATATGCTAGGGGTAACCTTATATCAGAATGGCATTTAGTACATGATATTTTAAACAATTCCCGTTCTGCAACTAGGCCCCATTCAATTCGTGTGAGTGATTGCGAATTATATGGCAAACTGGACATTGCTAATGCATTCAATGAGTATTTCACCTCGATAACAAACAGCGCACAACCACAAACAAACCTTCGTTGACATTACAAAAGCCTTTGACATGGTCAACCATACTATACTGTTAGATCAAGTAGAAAAAGCGGGCTTTCGTGGATTCATATTAGATTGGCTTAGATCTTATTTATCAAACAGATCTCAGTGAGTAAAAATTGATGGTATCAGGAGTGAAATTAGATTCTTTAATTTGGGTGGTTCTGTTTTGGGACCAATTTTATTTCTAATGTACATAAATTCGCTGTTTTCACTTAAGTTCAGAAATAAACTTACGGCGTTTGCAGATAATGTTGGTTGTTCGTATGGTTCTGAAAGTGTCCTGGACTTAATCTCTGATATTCACTCGGATCTAAGTCTTCTAAGAATTTTGTTCGCAAGCCATAATTTAAATATTAGCTCAAAAACAAAAATAGTGTTCTTCAACTTGACGTCCCCAAGAAGTATTAATGCAGCTGTTTACTTTCACGTATCAGAATGCCAAATGTATAGGTTATCAGGTTGCAAGTGTGATACTGATCAGACACTTCCAGCATTCTGCAGTAATCTTAATTCTAGCGGTAACTGCTTCTTACTTGAAGTAGATGAGTTTAAGTATCTTGGACTCACTATTGACTCTAAGATGTCTTTTGCAAAACACACAGAGTCACTAAGCAAATATTTTCGGACAACCCCGAGGCACTTCTTTTATCTAAAGGACGTTTGCTCAACGCAGTTACTAAACATCATCTATTATGGTGTCTTTCACGCTAAACTCCAGTATGGAATTGTTTGTTGGGGGGGCGTGTATCTGAATAAAATCAAGCCCTTGTTAGTCCTACAAAAGAGTGTGGTGAGAAAAATCTGCAACAAAAATAGGCGTCATCCAAGTTTTTCTTTGTTTTGTGATATGAAAATTCTTACTGTTCGTCATTTGTATTGTTTTAAAGTGTTGAAAATTTTCTTTAAGAAATCAGGAAATATAAATTTTAGACTTCTATCTGATTACAATCTACGCAGAAACTTTTCTTATATGCTGACTGAACCCACTTTCCGTACAACTGCATTTCGTAGTTTCTTTGATATCTCTTCATGCCGACTATTTAACAAGCTTTCTTTAAATATTAGAACGATTAAAAATTCTGGAATGTTTGAGAAGGCTGTAAGGTCTTGGCTTCTTAATAATGATTTCATTAACATGGAATTATTCTGTCTGATATTTTGGTGTAAACAAACGTTTTTTTATTTTCATTTGTTTCCTTAAATGTTATTTCTTTTTTATTGTATCTATCTATAATATTGTATCTTAAGCTAACTTGCTCTTTATTTGAAATTAAATTTAAAAATAGGAAAGCTTATAGAAGTGGCATTGGCACTATTTTAATACTTCATGCATAGAAATATAAAATGTCACTATATATTATTTCAATTAAATATATTTTACATATTATTAAATGAATTATTGTATTTTTATCATGCAACTTACAAATTTAATATATATAAGCGAAATGAATAAAATACTACTACTACTAGTGGTTGCGCCCAGATCATCTCCAGCTGCTTTAAATAACTATACGGACATTACGCTTTGTTGGACTTCATTATTGCTACATTTTTTTAACTTATTGAAATCGGGGGACGGAATTTTATCGCCGAAAAGAAATCTACAGAAATGATGCTTCCAGATTGTTTGCACAATTGGCGATTCGAACTGTGTAGACAAACGGCCCGAACAATCTTGACACCGGAAAGCTGTTTTAAGAAATTTCAGACTTCATTCCTTCATATTACACCTTGCCTGCACTCGTCGTCAAACCATGAGTTCCTTTTAAGCTGCCTTATCAGTGGCCGGTTCTTCAATTGCTTCTTGACAACATTTTCCTATTTCTTCTATCGTTTGTATAGGCAACGTCGAACTGTGAGCGAGTTTCAGGGGGACTCAGTAAACCAAGGTCCCAGTGACAAATTGCGTTTGTAGCTTTCCGATGTCAAACCGTGTTGGCCTATCTCTTTTCATACTCTCTCAATATTCGGATTCTTACCTTGGGATCGCCAGGTTACTTGAATGTTGAAATGTGTGAACCGTGGGCAGCTTAGTCTCAGATGGCGCATACAAGAAGAGAACGACCTAAACAAATTAGGGGTGCTTAGTTGGAGATAGATCGTTTGGCTGGGGAGGCATTTTGTTTGAGGCCCAAGACCACCCGGATTGATGCGCTACACAAGGAAGAAAATATGTTAGTTTTACGTTTTTAACGCATTCCTTCATCAGGATATATAAATATAACATATTTTATTGTATATTTGGAATTATATTTTACAAAATTTTTTTGTCCTACATATTTTTTCGTGACATCCCAAGCCATTAAAATTCGGTTTGTTGATGTCTTTCCCACAATTTCAGCCACTGAGTCTGAAGTTTAAAGACCCTCGAATGTTTTATACACCAACATTTAAGCGATCTCACAAAAAATAATGAAAAAGATAATTTAGTTCAGAAATTTTAAAGAACAGAATGTTTATCAAAAACTGAAACTGCAATAAAGTATGTGACGCTAGAATATTCATGCTGTATTCTTTATTTTATTTATTTATTAAATGTTTAAATTTTAACGCAAAGACACTTTTTTAACTGCGAAGCATAAAAAAGGTGCACAAATAATGAATCGCTGATATATCTGTGAATTCGATAAACGCGACTCTTCTTGACGCTTGTATGTTAATGCAAAGACGACAAGCTTACACAAGTTTCAAAAAACTGAACTGTTATTAATGCTGTGAAATTTATTTTGGTTAAGCTTCGAAGAACACAGCATCTACAAAATTAATTTGTAACGTGAAACGTGTGTTTCAAAGTTTACAAAAGTAATTTACTCCTACTGTAAATTGTAGCCGAATTTTGGAAGCCTCACTAAAAGTAATAAGTTCGATTTCTTTAAACCATTGCCTATTTTTTGTGATTGGTGTCTCCAGAGCGCTATAATATTGGATTAATAAGAATTTTCACTTAAAGTTTCTGTTTGGAAATATTCATGAGCCTTTCAAAATGTTACATCACACTTCACATTTATATGCTGCTATAATAAGTGAATGTAGCCGCCGTGGCGCAGTGGGTAGCGTGCGACACTCACACGCCGGAGGTCTGGGTCCGATTCCCGGCTGAACACGAATTTTTCACGACACCACCTCTTTCGAGTTGCTGACAATAGTCAAAGAGTATTTACTGTCTAAGAAAAAGCTTCTCAAATTTCGCCGTCCGGAGTCGGCAAAAAACAGTTGGTCCCTTCTACTCGTGAGAGAACAGTAGCGTGCACAACACGAGTAGTTGATGAGCAAGCTAAGCGTTGGTCCCCCTATGGACTGTAGCGCCACCCACTTATTATTATTATTATAAGCGAATGCCTTAAAATTTATCTCCGAAGATCATTTGGCCTTTCAGGAAATGTTAGAGATTTCAAATTAGAGATTTCAATGCTTGTCTTCCAAAAGAAAATATCCGCCCAGCCACAAATAATTCGGTTAATGTAGATGAACTCAGAGAAAGATATAAGAGATCTGATCAAAAGTTAAGTATAAAGCAACAATTTTAATCAGCGTAACATCGAAATATGAATGGAGCTGAAGCAAGTACTTCTTTTTTAAACGGTCGAAAGCCTGAAGTCGCTTTTTTTGCAAGCGAGGACTGTCAACGACTTTTTACCATAAATTTGCCTTGAATATATCTGTTTACTTTACTTTACTTTAAATACTGAGCATTTTGCGCGTGTATTGTTAGTGTATTCTTAAAGTCATTTGAATGCTTTACATTGATGACATTTTAAAACATAAAACCTTGGCATTTAGAAGCTCTTCAAGCAACAAACATCATTGGCAGCCCAGCAAGGAAAGGAGGAGTGCAATATGCACTAAAATTCCCTTGAAAGGTTTCCTAGAGGCTTCCACAGTATCAGGATATATGTGTGTATAATATTCTTTCAAAAAGACGTAATGCTATGGAACTTAAATAGATGAATCCCTCATTATTAGCGAAAAAACCGGGAAAACGCTGTGCTTCACTTACTAGAAAAATACTATATAGTGTAGGTCGTGTGAAAAAAATTAAACACATTCCTTTTGTAAAGTAGAGCAATATAGGTCGTATACGAAGTGTGCCAGCGAATTAAAGCAATTCGAGATCTTCTCATCTTCTTACAAATATGCAAAAATAAATGTCACGTTTTCATTAAAGACGGAGCAAAAGTGCAAGTGATGACATTTGGTCACGATAGTTCTAAAATGCATTATTATGTAAATTACGGCAGCTGGTCACACTAGTGTTTAGTCATTATTATGTACATAATTGATCAATATTGAAAAAAACAACATAAACGAAGTCTGTAATAAACTGTAAACTTAATGAGAGAGTAAACTCTCTTGGCAACTCTGTATATAAAAATAGGCAACATCAGTGATTGTTGGTAGAGTCGTTTGGCGGAAACTTAGTTAGTCGGAGAGTGCGAGCTGACCATTGCAGATCATCGTTTGACCAAATTTTTCCACAGTGCGAAAAAACCATAAATGAATAATATAAAATAAAAAACGTGGTACTCGTTAACATTAAAATTATAAAACGTGTAGTTTTATTTGGCGCCCAACTTTCAAGACCGCATAACTGAGTGTTTTAATCAATTTGATAAACATTATCGATCAATCGAAACCCATTGAGCTGGAGCATATGTAAATTTAAAAAACTGATATTTTATTCAAAGCACTGTGAAATAAAGGAAAAATATTTAACAAATCAAGAAAAAACCAAAGCATGAGCGAACAAAAGTGAATAAAATTGAAGACAACAACAAAAACAGCTAATCAGACAAGCATTATATAAAGGAAACTACCGTAAGAAGATATCTGCAAGATCTGGAAAATACCGTAAAACGGAAGACAAAAAAAATAAAATATTATAAATAAATATATATATATATATACATATTATAAATATATAAATAAAATATTATGTAAATATTAAGTAATAAATTATAGATCCAAGCAATTGTATTTGAATTTAAGAATTTATCTTTCTAAGAATTTCAATTTCGTAGTATTATTTGGTTTCTTTTCGTTTTTTTTAACTGAGTTTGATTTGTTTGCCTTCTACAATTTTTTGTTCAACACCCCTATCTAATTGAGGCTTATAAACCAGTAGTTGTTGTGGCAGGAAAAACTTGTGACGAGTCATTAGACCTGGTAAAACCATTACCAGAATTTTGTGGTGAACAAGTGAGATATATCTCTTGGCGTTAGGCTGCTTTTGCTGCATATAAATTATTTGAAGGATATGAAGGAAGCTCAAAGTACAATCAGGCAGTTGCAATTATAAGGTCACTGGCCATGCGGATCAGGTCTTATCATCATTTACTACTGTGCTTAATTTTAAAGCAATTATTTCCCGGTTAGATTTTACATGCGCGGATAAAAGGCCTCTCTATATTATAGAGCAAGAAATGTAAACTCTACGTCAAGGAAAACTGACAATTATAGAATTTTATGACAAGGTAGAGAAAAAGCTAACTTTGCTCATTAACAAGACAATAATGCTTCATGAAGGGAATAGAAGTTTAATCGATTTGCTTAGCCAAAAATACCGTCAGGATACATTAAGAATTTTTATTTCAGGGTTATCAAAACCTATATGTGATATTTTATTTTCTTCACAACCCTCTGATATGCCTAGAGCTCTCGCTTTGGCACAGGAGCTGGAGGCAAATCAGGCACGTTATCATTTTGCAAACCCTTTCTCTAACAGACAGGACCATCCAACTAGTTGTCCTCCTCGGCATTATTATAACTCGTACCATTATAGCCCTTTTAATTCGCCGCACTATATAAAACTAACTAACTTCTGGTAGACCCTAATTCATCACGCTATAGAAACCCAACCGCTTTTCGAAATCAATCGCAAATTTCAGACAATACCCAAAAACGAGATTATTTTCAACAATTACAACCAATTTAAAAGACATCGTGATTATGACAGACAAACGCAACCAAAACATCAATCACCTTCATCAATCACTTTGACCAAAATAATGAAGGAGGCCGAAATAATGCGTACGATTATGACTCGCAGTTACAACATGATGAGTTTGGCTATCCTCGCGGTAACTCGTTGTCAGATGATGACGAAACGGACAAACTAAATGTAAGTCGCATTGAAAATCAGGAACCATCTGATGAAATCAATTTTTTAGCGGAAAGTCTCTCCTGCCGTATGTAGGGCGTACCTTGGCAGGAAGAGAAATAAAGTTTTTGGTAGACACTGGGACATCTAAAAATTATATACGCGATTTAGACACAGTTAAGGGTGTCAGCTCTGTTAGTGAACAGTTTGTTGTAAAATCTATTCAGGGAAAGAGTCATGTTAAGTCAAAATGTGCTGTAAACCTTTTTAATAGCAGTGCAATATTTTTTGTTCTTCCCACTCTCAGAACCTTTGAAGGTATTATAGGATTCGATCGTTGATCGTTGTCGAAAGCGGACGTGTTTTTCTTGTATCTCTTAAACCGAATACGTAGCTGAAAGAAAACTAGCAAGTAGTGTAGACCAAAGTAATCCGAGAGAACTATCGTCGTGGTGCGCGTTACGAGCGAGTTATCCGTTGCGATGGATGGTTTTTGTGGAAAATGCGAAAGACAATTTAGCCGGAACGATGTGTACATAGTACCATGTAGCGGGTTCTGCAAGAGAGTGTACCACCGCGGGTGCTGCGAAGGATAATTGTCAGAATTGATGTAGGACGTCTTCAAGCAGTTGAGAACTTGGGATACCATTATCAAAACTGTATTGGAGCTCCTGGGAAAATTCTGAGACAATATGAAACGTTAATGGAGTCACAAAGGAACAAGTATGAAAATATAATCCGTCAATTGAACAGTATCACGAAGCTTTTAACTGATCAAATTACCGAAATGGCAAAGAAAATTCAGAGTGAAATATGTAAACAAAATAAAGAAAGAGAGAAAGATAGTGATGACGTCAGTAAAATATTACAGCAGCTGTCAGAAACAGTAGAGGAAATAATAGAGTTACCAAACGTAAAGGAATCAAGTGGAAATGAAAAGAAAAGGGTTGATTTCATAAATAATATAAGAAATAAAAGAAGAATTAAAGAAATATAATAAAAAGAGTGTGTGTGGTGTGGTTGAAACAAATCAGGCGGAGAGTGATGTGAGTGAGAGTATCATATGCGGCTCAAGTGAAGAAATGGCCACAAGTTATACCTAAACCAAAATGTAGTCACGAGTGCAAGAAGACGAAAGAGAATATAAAGAAGCAGATAAAACCAACAACTATGTCAATTAACGTCAATGGTTTACAAAATAGGAAAGACGGTGCGATAGCGATAAAATGTGGTAATGAAAAGGCAAGTGAGAAAATACAATCGGTTCTTAAAGAAACCAAAATGAATGAAAAATATGAGATTAAAGTGCAGAAGATGAGAAACCCGAAACTGATAGTCTTTGGAATGAAGGAAAGACTTAGCAAGGAAGAAATTGAAAATGCAATTCAAATACAGAACAGTGTAGTTAAATTTGAATCAGTAAAATATGTCAGTGTATATGAGTCAGGAAAAACGAAAGGCGTGTTTAACACAATTATTGAAACCGACGGAAATGCATTTAAAATGATGTTTGACATTAAAAGAATAATCATAGGGTGGGATAAGTGTATAGTATACGAAGAATTAAGTGTGAAGAGGTGATTTAAGTGTTGGGGATTTAATCACTCAGCTAATGTCTGTACAAATAAAGTAGCTTGTCTAAAATGTGGAGGAGAGCATAAAAAAACTGAGTGCACGAGTGAAGATGTAAAATGTGTCAATTGTATCAAAAGTAAAGAGTTTCTACATCTACCGGATATTGATGTGAAGCATGATACCAGAAGTGAAGACTGTCCAGTACTCAAACGAAAACTTAAAACAGAGAAACAGAAAATTCAATACTAGCAACTAAATGTATGTAAATGCTTGCCGCTAAATATTGAAGGTCTGATAAATAACTTTGACGAATTTGAGAGTATTATTGGTGAAGAACTGTATGAAGTTATATGTTTAACAGAAACACAGATAGAAATGACGACAGTGAAATATATATACAAGGATACCAATCCATAAGATGTGACTCGTCCTCAGCACATACAGGTGGTGTCATATTTTATGTTCGTGACCATTGGCAAATTGAAATCTCAGAAAATATAAACGTAGGCAAGGAAAGTTGCTGGCTGTCCATAAAGCTGGTGTACCTTGATCTTAACATAACATTAGGAGGCGTGTATCGCTCGCCGAGTACATCGGAGGCAAACTTTTGTCTGAATTTCAAAGACTATTTGGAGAAACTTATAGGAAACCAGAATACAATTATAGTGATGGGCGGTATTAATATTAACCGGTTAAAGAATGACACATATGGAAAAAGAATAAAGCAAATTTTAAAGGATAATGCACTAAAACTAGTAGTAACGGAGCCAACAAGAATAACCCAGAGCACACAAGCATTTATTGACTTCGTTATAACAAATAATGATAAAATAAAAGCAAGTGTAGTAAAAAACCGAAAGATTAGTGACCATGAAATGATTGAAATCGAGGTACCGATGCGGGTGAATGTGTGTAAAAGAAAAGAATTGATAGAATTAGTAAAGTATAATAAACGTAAATTTAAAGAATATATTGAACGTGACTCTGTATATATATATATATATATATATATATATATATATATATATATATATATATATATATATATATATCCAAATGATCTAAATAAACAGGCAGAAAACATTACCAACGAACTCGAAAAAGCAGTGTGTTGTATGAAAAATAAGAAATATGTATGTGCTAGTAGTGTAAACCAGTGGTTTAATAAAGACCTTAAAATATTAAAAACCAAAATGTTACAAACTTATAGGCGAGCAATATGGACAAATTCAACAAATAGTTGGGAAGAGTATAGAATAGCTCGTAATGCGTTCAAATCGGCACTAGTTAATGCAAAAAATAATTATATTACTAAGAAAATAGAATCATCTAAGGATCTCTTTGGTCCTGTGGAAAAATATTAAATCGTTAGTCTTAAAAGAGCAGAAAAGCGTAATAAAAGTTGTTGTCTTCGATAATGTCCCAATTAATGACCATGCAACCTTAGCACAAAAGTTTAATGTATTTTTTGTTAAGAGTGTTTATGAACTAAATAAAGCGATACCGTGTGTACCTTATAAAAGTCTCATTGCTCAAACAGACGAGTGTCCTCAATTTAAATTTAGATGTATCACATATAATGATCTCAAAAAAAAAAAAAAAATAAAAAAGACTATAAAATGTTGGGTGTGAAAATGATAACCGACGTCCTCCCAATAATCGGTCCTATTATGTGTGAAACAATAAATAGATCATTGACGAGTGGCAATTTCCCACAAGTATGGAAAGGATCGAGAATAATTCCAATTGAAAAAGTAAAGAACTCAACTAAAGCAGCTGACTACCGTCCAATCAACATGCTACAAACTGAAGCAAAAGTGCTAGAAAAAGTAGTGCAACAACAGTTACAGAATTATTCAGAATCAAATAAGCTATTTGCGAAGTGTCAATCTGGATTTAGAAGCGGGCATAGTTGCGAATCCCTTTTGAATTTAGATATTGCCGACTGGAAGGATGCATTACAGAATAATCTCAAAATTGTTGCAGTGTTCATAGATCTGAGGAGAACGTTCGAGACAGTTGACAGGAGCATATTAGTCGATAAATTGGAGAAGTATGGTTTCAGAGTGAGAGAGCTGACATGGTTCACATCATATCTTGAAGTAAGAACTCAAAGAACTAAAGTGGGCAATAAAATATCAATTGCAATAAATGTGACTTTAGGTGTACCGCGGGGATCTGTACTAGGAGCACTATTGTTTATACTCTATGTTAATGACATGCCAAATGTGGTGAAGTTATCGACATTACAGCTATTTACTGATGATGAGCTACTCTTTGTTGCATGTAGAAATATAAATGAGTATGTAAATAAAATTAATCAGGATCTACGCACCCTAAGTAATTGGTTTAAGATGAACAAATTAAGTCTAAATGTAAAATTAAAACTAAATGTATGTACATAAATGGATACACAGATTCAAATGTCGTAATAGATAATAAGAAAGTCGAAAATGTTAAAGAAATTAAGTATATAGGTGTTGTTATTGATAGAATGTTGTTTTAACAATCATATCGACTATATATCAAAAAAAATAAGTAAACAAATTAGTTTCTCTCTGTGCAATAAATGTATACAATAGTATAACAAAGCCTCATTTTGAGTATTGTTCGACGATTATCCATCTGTCAAATAGTACAATGCAGGACAGACTACAAAAGTTCCAGAGCAGAGCTATGCGTAGCATTCTACAGTGCCACTGATTAACACCAATTAATTGTATGTTAAATGTGCTTAAATGGCTTAGTGTGAACAGAAAAACAAAAATGAATGTACTTGTTTTCGTATTTAAAATGAAAAATTACAATGGAGGAAGGGAAAATTTATTGCATTATTACTGTAGAGATGTAAATTGCATACATGGAAAGGATATTGCTTTGAACGAAAATAGACAACTTTCAAAAATTCCGACGTTTTCGCCGACCCAAACGACCAGACCCGCAGACCCTTTAACCCGAATGTTGTTGCTACCATTCGAACAACCGATAACGAACCTTTATTTGCTAAAGCCTATCCGTACCCTATGTCAGTATCTGAGTTTGTGAATAATGAAGTTTTAAATTTGTTAAAAAATTGAATTATTAGAGCTTCGAGATCCCCATACAATAGCCCTGTATGGGTAGTTGATAAAAAAGGGACTGACGAAGAAGGTAAACAAAAGATGCGACTGGTGATCAATTCCCGGAAATTGAATTCTAAGACTGTTAGCGCTAAATATCCCATTCCTAACAATTCAGTCATTCTGGCTAATCTTGGAAAATCTTATTTCTTTTCGACACTAGACCTAAAATCGGGATTTCATCAAATTAAGTTATGTGATCGTTATAGAGAGAAAACTGTTTTCTCTATAAATAACGGAAAACTTCCGTTTGGCCTCAAAAATGCTCTATTGGCTACAGAGGAAGGTTTTGCACTGAGCGAGAACTTTTAGCTATAGTCTGGTCATTACAAAAGTTACGTTATTATTTGTATGGGGTGAGTCGGCTAAACATTAATACAGATCACCAGCTCTTGACCTTTGCTATATCGGACAAAAATCCGAACGCAAAAATTAAGAGATGGAGGGCATCTTCGGAAGAATTTACGCAACTCTCGTCCAAAGGAGTCACAACGCCTTCAGCCAAATCAGTGGAAACTGTTGTCGAAATCATGGTTTCGGTTCAGGGGGGGATAACACAGCCACTAACCATTCGCAGATAGGCTGTCTGTTTACGCGCTTCATTCTCACTCTCACAGGTCAAAGGAATGCGGTGTCCGCCCACGACTAAATAATTTGTAGCGAAGTCCAGCACACCTTTAGCCACTTGAAGAACATCAATGCCAAGTATCCCCTGGGCAACGGAAAATCTACCACTAGCACGTTAACTCGACGTTTAAATGGGCCAAGTGCAAGGTGTGTACGCCAGACATCTGAGCTTTTAATGAAACTACCACATAAGGTTCGCAAGCTCACATTGCTGGATAGGAGTTTGGTCTTGGGAGGAATGACTGATCGACTCACCAAAGTAACAGGGGATCCTGTATCCACCAACATTCGACATAATGCGCTGCCCACCGCCATGAGTACGGTGAAACCACTATGACAGTTCTGCGAATAAATGTTGAAAATCTGGGGTCCTATTGATGGAATCAGCGCTGACCCCTCGTCGCTGATTGCTGGTCGTTTCCCAATCGAGTGGCTGCTTCCGCGCGATGATCCTTGAACTGCTTACGACTTCCACTGGCTGCTGGAGGGGCCTCATTGTTGAATTCAATGGAACGAGCCTGATAGATTGTGTGTGTAGCAAATCGAGCAGATTCTAACGTGACGGCCCTTAGCACTGTATCCTCAAACGTTTTCGGGTCAGCGAGTCTCACATTTTCTTGAATACTTCGATCATAAGTCCCATCCACAAATTGCATGATAGCGATTCGCTCCTGCGCACTGGATGGACAATCATTAAAAACCATTCGCGTAAGCTGAGGTAAGTTTCCCGTAGTCAGTGCGGTCCGAGGCATCAAAATTTGAAAAAACTGCCACGCTTTCTCCTCGCAGTAGGGTTGCTAAAGTCCGAGCCTTTTGCACAGAGGTCCATCCATTGGCGTCGGCAATTATCTCGAACTGTATTTGGTAGTCCCGCCAGCAAGTTGTGCTGCTATCAAATGTTGGTGGAAAAAGATTACCAAGGTTTGAAGATGGAGTACCATGTGAATGCTCCGCACTGGGTCCTTCCGTGCTTCCTGCTTGAATTTGTGTTCGCTCGTCGCACGTTCGATTTTCAAGAGTTGAACATTCGAAGACTTTTCTTGCAAAAGTGTTTGCAGTCATAGTTTTTAGTTCCTCTGACTGTCGTTGCTGTTTTTGAGCCAGCTGTGCGCTTGTAGAGTTCTGCTTCTCGATATCTGCGGACAGGTGGCTCAGTTTCGCGAATAATTTTTCGAAATTTTCGTTTATTTCCGCCATAACGTGATGGACATCCCACTTCTGACACCAATTTTACGTTTTCGCGGATTTGGAAATACCCAACTGACCGATGGCAAAGGAGATGTTCTTTGTAGCACACTTTTTTATTTCCTAACCTTCCACACTTCCTGTCGCACGTCAAGCAAGAGAGACAGCTGTCTTGATTCCCAAAAAGAATGTCACATCCAGCAGCTGTCAAAATCCTCAAAGCCAGTTCGGCTGCGTCCGCAAATGCGTTACAGTATCAACGACATCCGTCAAAACCAGAAATAAGAGAAACTCCGATAACGGCTCATCCAGGTGAAATAATCCACATGGACATTTACTCAACGGGTGGACATCATTTTTTAACTTTTGTCGACAAATTCTCCAAATTTGCTGTCGCCAAACCAATCAAATCCCGGGTAATCATTGATGTTAAGGAACCGATCTTAGAATTTCTTAATTTTTTTTAAGGATATCAAAACAATCGTTTGCGATAACGAGAAATCATTCAAATCTGAAAGCATTAAATCGTTAATAAGAAATCATTCTTGTATGATACTCCACCTTTTCATAGTGTTTCAAACGAACAGGTAGAAAGGTTTCGCAGCACCTTATCTGAAATATCAAGATGTATAAAACTTGAAAAAAACATTGATGACATTACTGAGCTCCTTTTACTTGCCACAGCCAAGTATAATAGGACGATTCATTCAGTTATCAATTACCGTCTAATTGATGTTATACACTCAATTCCTATTACATTACAAGAAGAAATAAGGGGAAGAATTTTTGGAACCCAAAGAAGAGACGTATAACCTATAGACCCGGAGAAGATGTGTTTGTCAAAGCAAATAAGCGCATAGGAAACAGATTCCGAAAACTGTTTATTAAAAAACTGTTCAAAAAGATTTAGGAATTTATTCTTATAAAATTGTTGTTCGTTAATATTTTAACTAAATCATTACAAAATTTATTCAAAAATAGGTTAATTTCAAATCTATTTAGTATTTGTTGTGTATAAAATATGCTGACAATTTCGTTCGGATGTAAAAGAAACTTTGAATTTGTTCAGTTTAGCATATTTTTTTATGATATGAATTTCTGTTTTTGTGAATTATATATATATATATATATATATGTATATATATATATATATATACAGCCACGGGTAACTAATTAGAAACGATGCTCCGATCAGTAAAGGATTTAATTTTAAGCTATGTTCCGTTATTTTCTACACTCCCGATCGTTCTGTTCATCCTATGTTTATTTCTCTGGTTCCTTCAATAGTGCGAAGTTGGTTTTTCCGTGCCGTGAAGTGATAAGAAGATTTGTTTATCTCAAAAAAATTGTAAATACCTAAAAACGCCAAGGAGCAGCTAATTAGAAACGAAAGGTATTACTGCCATTGTTCTGCAAAAAAAGGGTTTTGTTTTTCAATTACGGTAAATATCAACACAAAACAGCGCTATTATCTTCTTCTTCTTCTTCTTGCGGCGCTAAAGTCCGGGGTGGACCTGGGCCCCAACCAACATGCCTCTCCAGCGAGCACGATCTTTAGCCAGCTGTCTCCAGTTGCGCACTCCAAGTTGGTTGAGGTCCTTCTCCATTTGTGTGCGCTACTTTAGTCTAGGTCGTCCTCTGTTGCGTAATCGCAATGGCTCGGATTCAAAGACTTTACGGGCCGGAGCAGTGGTGTCCATACGCTCGTTGTATTCGTAGACGCTTGACCAGACGCATGTCGCTGTACAGCCTATAGAGTTCATTAAATCTTCTCCTCCAGATGCCATCAACGCAAACAGGACCAAAAATCGCACGCAAAACTATTCTCTCGAATAGACTAAGGCCTTTCTCAACCGCCTTTGCTAACGTCCAAGATTCCGCGGCATATAGTAGGACATGGATGATCAAGCTGTTATATAAAGCGAGCTTAGTCCTTCGAGAGAGGGCTTTATTACTCAATTGCCTCTTGAGCCCAAAGAAACAGCGATTGGCAAGAGTGATTCTGCATTTGATTTTGGTACTGATGTTGTTGTCCCTGTTTACCGAGGAGCCTAGGTAGACGAAGTCCTTAGCTACCTCGAAGTTTCTGCTGCCTAGTGTGACGCTCCGTCCGAGACGTCGATGTTGTGTGTCCTTCCTTGATGACAGCATGTACTTCGTTTTGCCCTCATTGACCACTAGACCCATTTTAGCCGCTTCAGCTTCAATGCTAGCAAACGCCTCATTGACGGCTCGCTGTGTTCGTCCAATCACGTCAATGTCATCAGCGTAAGCTAGCAATTGAACTGACTTCTGGAAGATCGTGCCTCTGGTGTTGACTTGTGAGTTACCCACGATCTTCTGGAGGATGATGTTAAAGAAGTCACATGACAGTGAGTCGCCTTGTCTAAAACCTTTTTTGACATTGAAGGTCTCGGTGAGTTCGGTACCGACCTTGACGGAGCAGCGAGAGTTCTCCATCGTCATCCCACACAATCTGACGAGTTTGGTAGGAATGCCAAAACTAGACATGGCACTGTATACCTCGTCTCTATGCACACTGTCATATGCAGCATTGAAATCGACGAATAGGTGGTGAGTGTCAATTTGCATTTCTTGGGTCTTTTCTAAGATCTGCCGTAATGTGAAGATCTGGTCTATTGTGGACATCCCTGGCCTAAAACCACACTGATAGGGACCTATCAGGTCATGGACAAACGGTTCAGACGCTCACACAATACGGCTATTATTTTCTGTCATATACAGTTTACAGTTAGCAGGCTCATAAAAATGGGAAAAACTACGAGCAGCTCTCCAGCAGATCGTAAAGCTATTTTGGAGTTACGAAAAACTGGAATGTCGTATAAGGAAATTCTTGATCAACTAAATTGCTCGAAACTATATATATACAGTTTTTCCCCTCATTTTTTTTAAAAATGTTCGTTTTTAAGTAAATTAAGTAAACGTGTACTTGAAATTAATATTTATTCAAAATAATCAAAAAAATTTGGAAAATTTCAATTTATTGGTTAACAAATATTATTGTCATTATAACAAATGTAAATTGGATTTATCTTATTATTTTCCCTAAATGTAATATGATAAGTACATGTTAGGAAATGAAGACGAGGACGTCTTCGCTTGAGAAAGGGAGCAGTTATGACATTTGGTCACACTAGCTCTAAAATGCACTATTATGTAAATGACACCTGGTCAAACTAGTGTTAAGTCATTATTATGTACATAATTGATCAATATTGAAAAAAAAAACAACATAGACGAGGTCTGTAATAAACTGTAAGCTTAATGAGGCAGTAAACTCTCTTGGCAACTCTGTATATAAAAATAGGCAACATCAATGATTGTTGGTAGAGTCGGTTGGCGAAAACTTAGTCAGTCGGAGAGTGCGAGCTGACCATTGCAATTCATCATTTGACCAAATTTTTTCATAGTGAGAAAAAAACATAAATGAATAATATAAAATAAAAAACGTGGTACTCGTTAACATTAAAATTATAAAACGTGTAGTTTTATTTTGCATTCTGGGAATATTGAACTGTCTGCAAAATGCAAGCGTTTATGTTTTCTGCAAAAGGGTAATAGCTGTTATAGCTTTTATCTGAAGTCTTTATTATTAGCAAACGTATGAGCATTGAGACGGAGTTTGTTAGGATTTTCAAAAAACTTGGTGCTACCTTCGTTGCAACACTTTTTAAAGAATGTTTTAAGATGTCTGCCTTTTCGAAATGTAAGTACATGCAATGCATTTACAATTCGTAATAAAAATAATTGGTTCCCTTAATGGTCAAAACCTTATCGAATTTAAATATACAAACATTAAGTGTTACTTAGTATACATTTGTATGTAAGCTTGAAAGGATTTTATTTCTTATTATTTCTGTAACCATCATTCCCTTTTATGTAAACTTGACATTATTTTATTGAACTTTCGTTCAGAAAATATAACAAGTTCTAACACCTCAAAGCTGAAGAAATCCAGTCTCAATAAATTCCCACTTACGTATTCCAAAGCATGAAAAGTTATTACTTATATTTTACCAACGTTCTAGTCGGGGCTCCCCATTGGATATGTTAAATTGAATTCAATATCGAGAATCGGGTAAGATGCGGAGAGAGAACGGTTGAAAGGAGGTGAATGTAGGAGCGAAACTTTTGAAAGTCCACAGCATGATGCATGTGTGCACAAGGTAAATCCACTTTACTTGCAACATTCCCACACCCAACCTCGAAAAGCCAATGTCGATGAATCTGACGATTCTAATGTCGTCGTCTTTTGGCGCTGTCCTCCAGCGTGGAACGAGGAGCGGCATACCAAGGACTTTCTTCATCACCACAGAGGGCACGGAATGGCCCTCCTTTGATATTCGTAATTATATCGTGTATAAAGCAACACACTCATAGAGCACACGAAATGTGAAAGATGCATATGTATGAGCGTACGGGGGACATCGGCAATAGCGAACTAAAATTTTAATAGAACCAAGCACACCTACCACCGACACGGACTGAGAATAAGACTGAAGCCAAAGCTGAAGCTGAAGCCCATCATCATTGTCGTCATCAAGAAGGAATCATGTAGGCTCATATTACATCGACTAGCTTGGTTTGAATGACGCTCCTGCTAGTCGTGTTGGTAGAGCAGGAAAAGTAGAAGTGGTACTGATGATGGCGGTACAACCCATGTATAGGAAGCTGTGGAGGCTGCAATTGCAATGTGTGGAAGAATGGAGCAACTATTTGATGAGGTTGACAAGGATTTAACTTAATTTCATTTGCACCGAAATTGGAAATAAGGAATTTTGAGTTTTGATCTTATTCCTCTTTCCCTTGCCTTGCATGCAGCTCTTACTTCAGGTCCCGACCAGGTCATACCCATACGCATGACTCGTACTCGGTTCATGTGCAACGCCGCCGTTGTGTAACATCCTTTGCGAGTGGGAAATTTTAATTTAATGACATTACGGGAGAGAAGAGGCGGTATGCCGAACGAAGAATGAATATGAATTGATAAAGTTTGATGTTGAAACAGACCGCCCGACCCCAAGCTTAGATTTCCCCTAGTTCTACCAAGAAACTTTTCATTAGTTTACGCAAGATTACACAATTAAAAACTTCAATGGATATAGAAACGCGTGATGTGAATGTATGGCTTGGCATTGGGTAATTACTGAGAACTATTGATTTGATCTTCAATTTGGATGCACGTTGTATATGGTGGGACAAAGAAAGTTTTCAATGGACTAAGAAGAGTGTTTGAATCGGTAAACACGTGGTAGACCTTTAGTTCATTTTCTGAAATTGCTTCCTAACACTGTACCCAAATAAAATGTACCACAAATTTTAAAAATGCAAGTTTGATTTTTCTGTACAAATTTGAAGTAGATTTTATAAGTACGACCACAAATAATGGGAGTTCCTAACACATATTTCGATGATTACAAAAACATTTGCTCAAACACGGTGAAATGAGTAATACGAATAAATACGTACTTGAAGAGAAAGAATGCATCTCTGGAATTATAGAACTGATAAAAACAAAGGCCTCTAATAAAAAGAAATACAGCATACGATTCTTATCTCTTACACGGCTCAACTTCTCGTGTGGTGCCTTTTGGTCTACAGTTATCAGACGTTGATGCACTGTAAGAAAATGCTCTAAAAGGAGGCTTGAAAAGACATAAGGGAAACTGGCAAACATTTTATTTTGACTTGGAGAGTAGGAAATTTGTTACTAAGCTTTAAGCATCCGATGTGAAAATCTTTTCTACAGTAGCCCAACATTGCTCGGGATAATTCCCACACTTAACGCAAGTAAACAATTAGTTTTTCCTTATTAAATCTCCGGGATTGTAAGAAATTCTAAGTTCTCGCACTTGGGCATGATTATTGCCTTATTTAGTGTTGTTATGGAGACGCATTCAATATAGATTGTTTAAGAATGTTGCCAGAAGCGAACTCTGGAACTTATCGTACTCGATCTGAGTCTTTTTGATTAATATACCTGTAAGATCGGTTTTATTTTAATTTTTCAATATGTTCAATGCAATAAATCAACAACACAACAAGCTTAAAAGTCAAATATATGTATTTCGAATAAAACTGTCTATTCTTCATGCAAACGTAAAAATTAATGACAGCGACAAATTTTCACGCCCCCAAGCAATGTAAGTGTATTTTTACCTTTCTTGCTTTTGGATCAGCTTCAATACATTTTACAACCGCACAACTCCACGATACTCCGACTGCAAAACCGTTTAAAATACTTCTTTGCAATAGCAACAAACGCATGGTTGCTAAGCGGATATAGCACAATCATCTGCAGATATCAGTTGTTTAAATTCCTTACAATCCGGACATATGATTATGTTACACAAAGTAGATCATTTCTCTTTAGCACTGCAAAAGCAATTAAGATTATAATGTTGCCATTTGTTGATAAAAAAAAGAAAATGCTTTAAATATTGGATTTGTATTTCAATATTAATTTCCGAAACGAATCCTGTGTGGTAACGACCCAATCAATTATACTGTCAAGATCGGAATTTAATAAGCTTAACATACGCTGCCGTTCCAATTCTATGACCGAAGAGGAGAGACGAGAGCCAACAAACGAGTATGAAAAACTGAGGGAGTGAATTGGATAAGAAGTGACAGACAGAAGATCATTTTTAAAATTAAAGAAGAGAGGCAAAATGGAGCCCTGGGGAATACCAGTAAAATTGTGAAAATCAGACTTGAACTTGAAAAGTCTTCGAATCAGAGTCGTTGGGACAACGCAACAGAGCACAGCCTGGGCTAAGATGGCGCACACAAGTGAAGAAGGACCTCAACCAACTTGGAGTGTGCAATTGGAGGCAGCTAGCGAAAGACCGTGCTGGCTCGAGAGGATGTTGGTTGAGGCACAGGTCCACCCCGGACTATAGCGTCATAAGAAGAAGAAGAAGAAGATCAGACTTGAACTCATCCAATACAACTTGTATTGAACGGTTCGAAAAGTAACTTCTACTCCCTTGAAGAAGAGATCCATCGACACTTAAAGAACGCATTTTCGACAAGAGAGTCTGATGTCAGACACTGACAAATGCTTTTGAAAAGCATAACAATCCTGCTTTCTCCAATATTTGCAAAGATTGGTTTTATTTCTTAAGCTGTGTTAACAAAAAATTTACTTCGTTCATAAAAAGAATGCACAAAGTAAAAAGAAGAATTATAATTTTCAAAGCTATAAATACCAATTTTAGACCACCGTTAGATAATTTTTCTACAAGAGCAATTGACTTGTTTACAAAAGTACTTTATTTCACTCTATTAATATTTTTAACTTACTTAGTAATTCTTTCAAAATCAAAGTTTAATTAAATGATGTGTTAGGCAAAGAACGAATATGTAAAACTTAAGGGATGGTCCATAGCGAGATTAGAAATGAATTTGCATACAAGGATAGTTCATAAAAATTAGACAGGATAAAGCCACAAGCCACACAGTGTATTTTAAAATTGATTTACAGAACTGTAATTTTCATGTACGCATTATATCAAAAAATAGACCCGACTAATGGCCATTAATGAGCTAAGGGTCAATACTAAACGCGAAACATTTGAAATTTCGATCAATTTATGAAAAAATGGTAAAAAATTGGTTTCAAGGATTACACTCCTGCCGACATGTCCTTGGTGATCATATACAGAACTTAAAATTTTGTGAATTAATTTTTCTTAGTTTAATTTAAAGCTGAAGGGCCTCCCATGACAAACCTTTTATATAAACGTACGAGATATGTACGTCCAATTAAAATAATGTTTAGCCGATAAGAATCGTTAGAATAACAACGTATATTTACCCATAGATCGGTGTAACAGACAAAGTAAGGGCGGTTGGCTATCATACCTAATTTAATTAGATAATTTAACAATAATTATCTAGACCAGACTAAATTAATTAAATAAAACACGAGTTTTTTAAGTCCTCACTTAACCCCATAGAACCTACACACACCACACCGCTAAAAGTAGATTTGCAACCACAAATAACACCGTTCAGTATTGTCTCAATTTCATCATCTAATCTAAACCACCCAACTTCCTCAGGAGGTGAGTGGAAGCCTAATAAATAAATTGCATCACTGAACGTTCTTGACTCTTAAATGAGTACATCGTCGTATTCTGAGTTGGCCTGCTATCACATTTCTATCTGCCTTCGCCGTCATCTTCCACTTCCCTCCACCTCAGACTATCTTCCTTAATTAGAGTGAAATTTGCTCCCGAGTGTCCTTAATCATGGACCTGCATTTTAGGAATAAAATTAGCAGCGCTGTGCTGTGCCAGCTTCTATCGTCCTGATGGTGTATGTGTGCGTGAATAGCTTCAACATGCCTCTGGACCTTGTTTCTAATTTACGTTGACTTCAAGATAAATTGAGATTTAACATTTCAAATACGCTGTATGCGCCGTCACTTCCAAAGGAATCGCTGTGTGCATGCCCTACGACTACGTCCGCAGCCGCCTTCACTATTTACTCGTGAGCTTTACCTTAGCCCGGGTGTATAGATGATACAGTGTTCGTGTTGATGGTGCACCACCTCCAATCGGGTTCAGGTAGGACAATTTTCCAGAAAAGGAAAATTACACCAAGCCGAAGCAGTGTCTATCACTGCGATGACAGCGATATGAACAACGCCTAATGTACTCTTGCGGGCAGCGAGGATGTCTTCATATGGAGTGTGGAGAGAAAATTAATTTTGCCATGACTTGGTCTGTGGCAGCGCTCACCTTCGTTGTCGGCGCTTCTCATTATTATTCCATGGTGTGTCCTTAATTGCAGGAATTTCATTTAAACAATTAACATCTATTAGATCAGCGTGGAACAAGAAGGCAATGTTGCCCCAGCACTGTGCTGTTATGGCGACTAAAGATAGCTAGCGACTGCAGTCAAATAAGGGGGCACAAGAGACTAGAGGGATGTTAAGGAAGTGTCCTGAATCACATTATTGCCCAAAGTTATAGTAAAACCTTAAGGCTCACAGCTGATATAATCAGAAATGACAAACATAGAACACAGAAAATTGTACTCAAATAAGTTTTAGGTGCAAGCAAATTTTACTCTAGAATGCTCTGGCATATCTAGATGATCAAATCGATGAAAGTGAATACCGCATTGTATGGAATAAAAATGTGCAATTTACATCGGGTTTAACACAATCCATCTTCTATGCTTGCCAATTTCAAGACGTTAGTTTTGACAGTAAGCTATAGTAACTATAGGAAAGTCCAATATTATCCAACAAATGATATTGCATGATATGTTCGAACTGGTTTAACAAAGACTTGTAAGAACAATCGCAACGAATATTCCTCACACCGGAGTAGTCAGATGAAAAGTGACATTAATTACACCAGTCAGTTTTATTGGATTTTTTTTTAATCTTATCAGGCTATTGTTAAGCCAATAGCAAATGCTTCAATTGAAGATGTATTTGTTTTAATTTATTTAATATAAGGGGAGGTTGGTCTTATGAGAGAGGGCTTTATTTCTCAAATGCCTCTTGAGCACAAATTTGATTCTGCATTGATTTTGGTGCAACTACATATTCATTATTTACTATGGGATCTAAATAAGCCTTTACGACCTCAAATGTTGGTTTGCTTCCAATATGACTGTTCGGGACGTCGATGAAATTCGTCCTTCCTAGACGTTGTTGTTGTTAACATCCATTCTCACTAAATCGCCCCATTGATAGCTCGCATTGTTCATCCAATCAGTGCAAATTAGATGAAATGATTGTTTGATCTGACTCTTACTTTGAGTTGAATTTCGCACGAGCTTCTCAAGACACATGTTGAAAAAGCACATAACAGGATTTCACCTTGTGTAAAACTTATTTTATATGCGGGAATTCTCTATCATAGTCCCGCATATTCTGATACGATTGGTGCAACCGATAATATTATACATTACCAGTGTGGAGGAAATGTGCTGCAGTATCTTCGCCTTCTCTACGTGATTTGCATAGGATACCAAGCCCAAGCACGCTTAAGTGAAGGTGAAGTGCCTCATTCGTATGCCAACAAGTCGTCTGCAATCGATCCTATTTAGAGATAGAAGACACTTGGTCAGCTTGCATCCTGGAGAGTCAGGCCATCTCTGGTTCTGCTGTCTGCAAACTCAACCGTCGACGGAAGCCCTAATCAGGGACACGGCAAATTCATTGACATTCTCAATCTCCATGATCCCGTGATTTTCTGGGACCCAGACAGGTTACATTCGCTAACCTGCCGACCAATTTAAGGGAAGACTTGCATTCCTGTACTATGGCCTTATGCGCAGCTTGAAATTTGGCTACAAACAAACTTCGCACCTTCAACTTGTTCCTCACAATATAGTTCGTGGCCATTAAGATCGCATACGTTTTCGCCTGGAAAACCGATGACGAAATTACCCAAAGAGTCGTGAAATTTAATATTATCGTTTTCCACGAATGCTCCAGCTCTAGCATCTCTCACCTCAGTTTCTGACCAGAGCCAGTCCTAGGCACAGGGAAAGTTGTCTCTGTTGGCGTCCCCGCATCTGACGGCATAAGACTAGTCTCATAGGAGATACAATGCGCGAGGTCATCAAAGCTTCGGTGCGAGTTGAACCAAAGACCATTCGTTTTTAGTCAGGTGATAGCTCTGATTGTACAGCCAATGATGTGAATTTCAAGGGTGCAAGGTTTACCAGTGCATTAAGAGCATAGCCGGGTGAGCTAGGGAAAGCTTCTGCAGACAGGCTGTTCTTTGAAACTTGGTGTAAATAGAAGTCCTTACTTAAGCGAAATCATCTTCCACCAAACGACTGATGCATAGGAAACAAGAGGTCTTATCATCATATCAAATTTTTTATCGAAGATAACACCTTAATATTTAGCTTCATCGGGAAAGAGAATGACGACAACATTAAGTACTATTTGACCCTTCTCGTGGAGAGAACAACCCAGCCCACTAGCATATACAGCCGCAAGACATGGCTCGGTGACGGCTACATCATTCGCATAAGCCTATGCGTAGGTATATATTAGGCATAGTGCAAACATGGTTATATTCGACTTTAAAGTATAAAAATATGTGCCTGCATACATATTTTTTTATTTTAAAGCCGAAAAGGTACTTTCACATCTTTTCGTAAATGAACAATGAGAAAATCTAAGGTGTGTACCTATATTCTTTTACCACACGCTCACGCTCGCACTCCCACAATCGCAAATGCGGCATACTCAATTTCATAATTCCAGCATTCGTGCACTGTTTGTTCGAACGTTACAAAATCTAAACTGACGCCTTGTCAGAGACACAATTCGAAAAATATTATATAGTTGAAACAGTGTGTATAAAATAAAACAAAGCAAAAATATTAAAATTGCATTCGCAATTGATCAAACGAAAGTTCATGAAATTGCTATTTAAAAAGGAAAAGGACCTGGAAAAAAATGTTAAAGAAATAAAGGAATGGTCTACAAAGGTCGGGTTCTTGTGTGAAAGACTAAGATGTATTGTTTATAAATATATCTTCAATACTTAATGGATCGAGATAAAAATGGTCCTTACACTCAACAATTCGTCTAAAACCGATGTTTTATTTTCATAAAGAAGATATGCTTACAAGTATGAATGGCTTCCTGTAACTCCCGAATTACAAAGAAAGGAGTTCTTTATCACTTATACATATAAATGTAAAATGTTAAATTAGAAAGAGAATTTCATGTAAAATAATAAGAATATTTTGCACCATCACAATTCCTCATAGTGTAAATTAAATTTATTTACACTAAGTTTTTAAAAAAAAATTGAATTTATTATGTCTATTTGCCTTCGCTGCTAAGCTCACAATTCTTTTAACATAATCTAAACTATGGTTTCGCATCCATCATTGCTCATTCCACGACTGCTCCTGCACCTAATATGCTGATCTGTTGTCTTGTCCCCCAGACACCACCTACATTCAATCACGTACGACACATCATACTCTATGTAGGTCATAAAGCGAGAGCATGCGACATGTGTTTCGTAATTTAATCGCAAGGGAACATTTCTGCCGTTAACTTGTATTTACCAAAAACGACAGTGTTTTACTCAAACTGATCATTATGCATTTTACTAAATCCTAAGGATTAATGTTCTATTCGGCCCATTCCTGCTTTGTACTACATTAAAAACCTATGGCTGCTGGCTACCTCAGGGATAAGGACTTATTGATTTCGCTGAAGGTAGTTACAATAACACAATTCATCCGGTTATAAAGAAATAAAATATGGTGTCGTTTGCCATACCTAACGAGGGATTGTCTTTAATTACTTGCATACATATTTAGAAAGTTCTCCAATTGTTACTTTGAAAGAATGAAACTCCTGTTTGATCAAAAGCTACTTCGAACCCGTCCACGAGTGCGGTGCAATTATTAAACGCTGTTTTAAAGAAATTAAAACATAAACGCTTAGAGCATGAACCAGAAAATCATAAAACTAATAAATGAAAACACGATCTTTATAACGAATTTCTACAGCACTAATATTCATCAACAATAATTATTCATCTGTTGCTTCGAAACGAAAATACTTGATCCGTTTGAATCTAAATTGGGTATCATACATTCTCCATCCAGAAAACATGCAACTTGCAGCCTATACCTGCTATAATAGACAATGTTAATAATAAGGTGGTTACAACTAAATTGGACTACACATACTATCACAGCATCAAAAACCTTAATGGTTACACGTCTAACATCTCTGTAACTCTTAATACTCTTTTAATAAACTTCTTAATGCTCCATTAACCTCTCCGCTATTTCAATATGCAGCCCCTATGCTATTAGACGAAAAGTTAGATTCTGCATTTACCCTAGAAGAAATCAAAGAAGTAATAAGCAACTCAAAAACAAGTAAAGCACCTGGTATTGATCGCATCCCGTTTAAGTTCTATAAAAATTGCACTTATGAATTTATGAATTTTCTCACAATTGAATTTAACCGAATATTTGACTCTGCTAATATCCCCGATATATTCAGAAAAGCAATAATTTTTCCTCTACACAAAAAATGTGATTACAGGGACCCGAAGAACTACAGAGGAATCACATTTTTAAACACTTCTGCCAAGCTGTTTGCCTCATTAATTTACAAAAGATTGCATGATTGGGTTCAAGAACATAACATCCTTAAAGAATTTCAAGCTGGATTTAGAAAAAGTTATTCTACAATCGACCAGATATTCTTCTTAACAAACATTGCCGAAACATATAAGAGAAAGAAAAAAAAGTTGTACGCCTTTTTCGTAAATTTTCAAGCAGCGTTTAATTCAATACCACGTGAAGCACTCTTTTTCAAGCTTTCGAAAATCGGCGTATCAAGCAAAGTTATAAGAATTCTGAGAGCCTTGTATGAGAACAATACTGCACATGTATAGGATGGAGACTTAATTTCCGACGAGTTTGAAACTTCAATGGGTGTTAAACAAGGCTGTACTCTAAGTGCACTACTTTTTATACTGTACATCAATGATATAACAGATGATGTGAAAGGTGGAATAAGATTCAACGATGTATCCATTCCCGCGCTGATGTATGCTGATGATATCGTCTTTCTGTGTGACACTATACAAGGTATACAATTAATGACAGACAGGATTAACGATTTCTGTAAAAATTGGAATCTGACCTTGATAAATGATGATATTCAGAAACGCAGGGGGACGCGTCTCATCTTTGGAAAAGTGGAAGTTGGACGGGGAAGAGATTGAGGTAGTATCCAGATACAAATACCTAGGTATCCTAATATCGTCCTCTTTAAATTTGAAACCACACTTTGAGGAAAAATTAGCTGTTGCTAAAAGAGCTATCTGTTCGATTTGGGAACGTTGCTTCAAAAATAAATATGTATCGAAAAGTGCAAAACAAACTTTATTCCACTCAACCGCAGCTTCTATAATGCTCTACGGAGCTCAGGTATGGGGTTACAAAGGCTATGATGGTGTGGAAAAATTCCTTCGCTACTTTTTGAAAAAGATCTTTCGGTTACCAAAAAATACCCCGAACTATATTCTACATATTGAAACGGGAACTCCTCCGTTGCTCCTGTATACCATCAAATTGCACTTCAACTATATTTTAAAAATACTACAGATGAGCGAATGCAGATTACCAAACGTAGTTTTAAGAAGTATAATTAGAACAAACGGATACATTTTCGAGGAAACAGCTTCTGAATGCGGTCTAAATCTGTCTATTGAGGTGGACGAGCCTCCTCATCTTTTAAGAAAAAAATTTAACTCAGTTTTGAAGAATTTTGGTAGACACACATATGACAAATAGGTCGAAGAAGCTGAATCTTCACCGTTTCGGAACTACTACAGCAAACTAAACCATTTTTTAAATGAAAAAATAAGCACAATTTTTAAACTGAGAGGAGAACTCGTTCAGTTAAACTTTATCCCCCACAGACCAGATTTACCAATTCTTTGTAACCTATGTAACATGAGGAAGAGAGAAGTCATCTTACATTTTATTAATGTTTGTCCGATTCTAAAAGAATTTCGACTAGCAATTTTCGAAAAACTTGTTTTAGACGAATATGAAGTAACGTGCATCTTAAATGGAGAAAAGGGATGGAAAGCCTTATACGATTATTCAGTAGCAGCACTTTGTTTTAGAAAACGTATCATGGATGGAGATTTTTAATGTAAAACGTATGTATGTATTTTGTCAACCTGGTAGACGGCCATAGGCCAAACCATATATGACTTAGGTTAAACTTTACATTGTAAAACATTTATTGAAAATAAAAGTCAAACTAACTAACTAACTAACTACTACTAACTACTAACCAACTACTTTCAATATCGAAGTGAACTTTTGAGGAATTCATAAGTTAAGACACAACCATTTCAGCTATATACGTATTATTTGGGGTCCATTGGGATAATTTAAATATCAATTTTTGTAAAAATTCTTGCATTCATATATATGTCATGCATTTTATATACACACAGGCCGATTTATCAAAAATCGCTTTAAATATAATATGTGACATTTTACTTTCAGGGATATGTGTTTTTATTCCAGGCTGCACTATATATAAAGACTGATTTTTTAGGTATTATCTTTATGGAAACACTGGTTTGAAGAGCTGGCACACGTTTCCTGTTTTGTTTCACTATCAAACATCTTCAGTTTGGTCTATAATTTAACCATGAATCGTCATACAAACGAACAACGCTTGCAAATTATTGAATTTTATCATCAAAATGCGTGCTCTCTTAAGGAAGTTTATCGCGCTTCTTCCATTTTATTCCGTCAAAAATGGACGAAGCTCATTTTTGGCTCAATGGGTACGTATAAGCTGAATTGTCGATTTTGGAGTGAATATCAGCCAGAAGCATTGCAAGAGCTACCAATGCATCCAAAAAAAGTCACAGTTTCGTGCGGTTTATGGGCTAGTGGCATCATTGGACCGTACTTCTTCAAAGATGATGCGGATCGTAACGTAATTGTGAATAGTGAGCGCTACCGTGAGATGATATCCAACTTTTTTTTGCCCAAAATACAAGAGTTTGACTTGCATGAGTTGTGGTTTTAACAAGACGGTGCCATGTGTCACACAGCACGCACTACAATGGACTTACTGAGAGGCGAGTTCGGTGAACATTTTATTTCACGTTCGGGATTGGTGAATTGGCCGCCTAGATCGTGAGATTTAACGCCCTTAGCCCGCTTCAATAGACTCATTGGAAGATAACAATAAACATTAAATTATATGGACCGTACTATCGATTCAAAATAAAATTTCATGAATTTTTCTGAATTTTATGTATTTTTTTTTTTTTAAACTTTTCTATAGCTTTGAAAAAATCACCCTTTATTAAGCATATTCTTGACATGTTGTTCTAAGTTTAAGTTGCTAGTGAAATTGATATCGAGATATTTTTACGACTTAACTATTACTAGCACCTAGCCCTCATCACAGTTTTCCTGCTTTTTGATTGAGGATGAATGTAAATAACGCTTACCTGCAACCTGTTTATTATCATCTGAAAGCTGTCTAGTGCTCACTCAAGTTTGATTAAACCGTCTGCACAAAACAAAGTTTTGATGGAATTACCACGATATATTAAACGTTTTCAAATTTTTGAAAGGAAAAGATTGTAAGGTTTACAGAAGAGAATACTTCTGCCAAGCGCTTTTCACAATTTCTTTATTTCTAAAACAGTTTTGACCGTTACAAGGAAAGTTGATAAAAAGTGGCAAGTTATTTTGAAATATCCTAAAGAATGCCTTCAGAACTTTTAACAATATGTGTAAAAACGCAATTTTTCACCTTCCCGAAAAATGGTGATATTATATTTTTTTTCTGAGAATTTAAATCTAATCGTTATTTTTATTTTGTTTAAAGATGAAATGGACTGTTATTGGAGGTAAAATAGGCACAAAGGACCAGGCTATGCTTGCCTTAGTATATTTCTTCAAAACCTATAAAACGTAATATCAATTTCAGGATGGAATATAAAATTAAAGATTTAAGAAAATTAGATTTATTTAAGTGTTTCATGCTAATTCCTTATAGAAATTGAAATGCCGAAACAAATGTAAAATGGCTTCACAACGGGCACAGTGCTACACCACGGATCACAAAAATAAATCGCAGTGTTAAGAAGTTAAGAAAAGTGTTGCATAGAAAATTTACATTTTTATTTAATTTTTATCGCTAAGACTAATTAATTAAAAACAAATAATATTTCTCAATTGAAATAGATACCTTCAATGAGATTTGTTTAGATATGCTTGCCTTTACGTACAACAAAACTGCCCTGAATCTTAAAACTTTAGAATCGCTATGCGACATAAACACAAGTACATCACATTCAGTACACATGTCATTCTCATTTACATATCGCAGATCAACTAACCTTTGAAAGGCAGTTACATCTGCAACGCACCTGATTTCAACTGAAGAACAACGACACAAGAAAAGCTCGCACACGCAAAGGGTATTTTTCCTCTATCGTCCCTTCATTACCATCACCCCTTATAGCATGCGGTAAGAAACAAAAATTCGCGCACACTCTTCTAACTCGAAATACTGTAAAACGTGTCCTTGTTCTCCAATAACTCTCACACACAGACGCAGAAGCTGAACAAAAACTTCCCACTAGCAGAGAAGGCTCCAAGAACGAATGAGTTTTTCATTTCGTGCGTTTTCGAGCACTTTTTCTGATGCTATCCCGATGTAAGCCCACCACGGCAGCTATACTCGCAGAGAGACTTTTATCCATGAACCACGTCAGAAATGTGCGCTAGGCACTCTTTTTTCACTTCTCTGAGGAGTTAAAAAACTTGTGTGGCATGCATGGGATGAACGGGAAAAATGTGTCCCTCCTGTTACACACGTTTATCGGCTCTCTGCTTTTCCTCTCTTTTCGGCTCTCATTCACACGGATGGGACAACATTTGGAGGGCTGCCACAGAGCCTCGCCGGTCGTGATGTTGCGATGATGAAGATGATTACATTAATATTGTACTTGTGGTGGAGTAGTGATGGTATTAGTAGTAGTTGCGTTGTATTGTACACTCTTTAACTCACATGTCATATCATCCTAAAATGAGATTGGTGCAGAGCAACCCTACCCTCCTTCATTCAACGAAAGCTACAAGGAAGTAAATAATTTCCTATCTTAGTAGTAAATAATTTTTTGCCCAATACTTGTTGGGTATGTGGTGTAGTGGTGCCGTACTCGCGTTTTCAGTACATCCTTGCGAGGTTGATGATGCTTTTCATTCTTGGCAATGTAACTCCGCCCCGTATGTCAGTTTTGTAGTGGTTCTGTTAAGTTTTCTTTTCGCATTTTTCTCAGTTGTATATTTTTGCGTGAGTTGGTTTTATACTTATAGCTTCCCCGTTAATTTGTGCTATAGTTGAATGCCTTCATTTTTCAGAATTTCTATCTATTCTGTGGCCGGTAGGATAGGTTCACGTATCCCCATTATCTCAATAGAGGATCAAGAGAGGGATCAGAAGATGCCCGTGGAAGTAGGCGTTCTTTTGTCTCGCGAAACAAAACGTAAACAATAAACAGGGTATTTGCTTTGATTTCTTTGAAACAAATAAAGAATTGTGTGTGTGTGTGTGTGTGTGAGGGTACACACTGCAGCATATCCCTTTACTTGATGTATTGCTGTGAAGAAAACAAATTTTCTCAATTTACCTCTTTCCGCTGTGTTGAAATTCGAAACAAACAAATAGAAAAAATTACACTCTTCTATGTGCCCGGTTTTATCCTACGAACGAGTTGAAGGTAAATCCTTCATGCTATTGCAATTAATTATCGTACTTTTTTATGTTACATCGCTTCTTGATTGCTTCTAGTGCCCACCGATTGCCATGCTGCCAGTCGCGCAGAAGTTACTGGTTTTGGTTTTCACACTCTCCACGGCTGATATGTGCACGACTATCGCTTTATAGTCTACGAGTTGTCCTTGTAACAAAAAAACAAGTAGGAAAAAATCTACATGCAGAGCCCAATTCCATTCTAATAAATGAACGTTATCGATTCACTAATGCTCTTCTCTCGACATGACAGACTATTGAGGTTGTTTTAGAGTTTTTCACCTCGCTTCAGTTGTGGCTCATGTGCACCGCCCTGGGATATTGCATATCCTTTGGTTCTGTCGCTCTTTTTAAGGAAACAATTTCTTGATGTTATGTTTCATTTTTTCCTCTTCGCCATTTCCTTCTTTTTTTAAATATCCTCAATCTATCATCGAACTTAATTAGTGATCGTTTTTCTCTGTTACTGCTGCCTCCTATCCTATTTGTAATAAGTGAGTGCAAAACGGATACAGTTAAATAGGATTAGTGACTTATGCTACCCGATAAGATTTCTATTGAATTCAGAAATGTCTTGAAACTGTATTTTAAAAGAAAAATTTACTAAAACACGCAACAATCAAATTAAATATACGATGTAAATGTATGTTGCAGTGTAAAAGTGATTCGGATTTAACTCAAGAGTTAATTAGGATATAGGTGAAATTGTGGAAGCTGAACAAACAGTGTGGTATTTTTAGCTTAAACTATCTTTACATGCTATAGCAGTATTTTTGAATTAATGATTTGAATACATGTTGTGAAATTATAGAGGGAAAACATTTTTCTAATTCTATCAGTCTACTCAACGCAAAAAATAGCTGAAAATAGGCACTTATTATTACCACTAAGAATTTTAAAAAGATTCAAGTAGGCATTTTCACAAGTGATAATAAATATTAGACAATCGTTATGAAAATTATTTGAGTAAGCACTGCCTTATTTGATCATCAATGGTCGAAGTTAGCACACAAAATCTCGCCTTGTGTCCAGAGTGACATCCAGCTGGGACTTTCGATAAAGTAAAAATCTATTGGCAAAAGTTACTTTCTTACTGTCCGTATACATAACAAAAGCTATAGTGGATCTCTGACACCTTAGGGATGTTGTGTGCTTAATGCTGTTGTGATCAAGACTTTAAATTTCAAGATTTAAATTACACACGATTTTGCAAAGTTTAATAAGCGAAAAATCAATCAGTGCAATCTGAAGTCTTTACTGTGACACTGCAGATCTGGGTGGGTTTGTTTCCATAGTTTACGAGGGTTGCCTTTTATATTTCGGGATTATAGAACAAAAACAAATATTAATCATCGAAAATAGCTTTATTGTTTTTCAAAATATTCCCCATTAAAATCTATACATTTTTGCATGCATTTGAACACATTGTCGAAGCATTCTGACTGAGGTACCTCCAAAACATGCATTCTGAACGCATCAACCGGTTCTTCAGGTGTCGAAAAACGTTGACCTCTCATTTTATTTTTTAAGTACGGGAATAAAAAGAATTCATTCGGACTATACGGCGGATGACTCATCAAATCCATATTTTGTGTGCTCAAAAATTAAACAACTTAATTTTTGAGCCGATGTGTGAGAGCACGCATTGTCGTGGTGTAGAGTGATCCGTCTTCGGCGGTTGGTTTTCTTGATTTCTTGGAAGACAACTGGCAAAAAAATGGTTTTATACCACTCCGAATTGACTATTCTGCGTTGTTCTAGTGGTACGGTTGCGACGTGTCCAGTTTTTCGAAAAAACAGGCGACCATTTGCTTCGAAGTGCTTCGTGCGCGAGCAACTTTTGTTGGATATGGTTCAATTTGAAACACCCATACTCGTAAATCCACTATTCACCACCTGTCACGATGTCATAGACGTGTTTCGAATATTCACGATCGTATTTTTGGAGCATTTCTTTCGACCAATCGACACGAGCCTTTTTTTTTTTTTGAGCGATTGACAAATTGTGTGGGATCCAACACGAACAAATTGTTTTGACGGTCAAATGTTAATGCAATATTGAATGTATGCTGGTCCTACTAATGCCTAAGCTTGTCTTAATCTCCCGATATGTCACATGACGATCTTGCAATATCAGTTGGCGTACAGCATCTATGGTTTTCGGAACAACAACTGATTTTGGACGACCTTCACGAAATTTGTCTTGGAGTGAACTACGACCTCACCGCACCATCGATAAACACTGGTCAGTGATGGAGCTTCATCGCCAAAAATTGAATTAAGTTCATCGATGTAACTGTTGTTGAGTTAATCCACATTTTTCACGATTTAATTCCATTTTTTTGGGCGAGATGAATCTTTGAAGTTACTATAAACAACACAAATATCACTCGCATGTCAAAACGTTCTGAGTACGTACAACCTCAAAGATGTGAAACTTTACGATAGAGCTGGCAGTTGCCAGATTGCAACACTAGGGTTGCCCAATACCGAAATATAAAAGGCATCCTACGTAAAATGGATAGTTCTGCAGTTCATCCTAAGAGATATAAATAGTTTGGGAGAAATAGTGTTGCATTAAGTGTCAGTACATCCATCAATTTGAAATACTAAATGGGATTCAAATTGCACATGTTAATTTTTTTCTGCGGCCTTTTACAATGTGGAAATCGTACAATTTTCCGCTCCGGAACGACATTGCTAAGTTGTTATTATTGTTGTTTCAAGAATCGGCACAATTCTTTCATCAAGCCAAATTTTTGTTCAATAGATAACTCAGGAACATTGACCGATATTCACCACAATTTTAAGCTTTTCGACATCTTACCAAGATTGATTATACTCGCTCGCACAAAGAAATTTAAAGAGCATACAAAAATACATAGAAACAATGAACAGAAGATATGACAAAGCAAAAGATAAAGGGTTCCGTAGAAAACCGCAATATAAAAGAAAAGAGTATAGCATTGTTTGCAGCACCTACAAATCAGGATCAATCGTCGCTCTTCAAAGCGGTTTTAACAAGAATTCTTATAAGATTTAACAGGGGCGCCTGTTTCATATTTTCCACACATTTAGTAGCAAAATAAAGACCAGCTGGACTAAAACACACACTTCTATTATAAATAAAAATTTGTTTTAACTTCTTTCATGAGAAACCTTTTTCTTAAATAAAGAATATTGTGATCATCTTTCCTCTTAACGAAGTACGTTAAATCCTTGTAATGATTGAATGAGGACACCAATTTGCCAATTTAAACGAAAAAACTGGCGAATATTGGAATTGGAAATCCAATCCAAGAAATCCTTCTTTTGGAAAGTCAATTCGTAAAACTCCATTCCGACATATGCCTTTAGATTAAAGCTTCTTCCTATTGAGGGATTGAAGTAGGTAAAAACCTTAAACTGAAGATGTTTTTAAAGAAAAAGCTTTGCGTCTTTGGCGTAGGCTTAACACTTCTGCAGCCTTATCCCTCTTAACTAGTGCTGATGTGAGAGTAATAACTGTTTGCTACTCCTTAAATCTTGATAGAGAAACCAAACATCTAAATAATGTTTGCCTTTCAAAAAATAAGGTGAAAGTCAAATTTCGCGGGTTACGTACATTAGATTATCGATTTTTTGTTATGTCGGTACACTCGTCTCGAACATATACATTTTAATATGTATGAATCTGTATAGTATATTTATATTGTTTGTAAGAGGCATTGAAATTTGGCCTTGGCTCTCCTGTGCTCTTCCATTGGGACGATCGGACATTGGTTCCGATGTAATAACCATATGCCCGTGATTCGTCACCAGTTATGACCCTCTTAAGCAAATCTCGATCGCCATTGGCATCATTCGACAATTTCTGTGCAATGCTCATGTGACATTTTTTTAGTCAAAATTCACCGCCACACGCTTCATGCTTAAGAATGCACGACATGAGCCAACCGATATGTCAATAATAACTTCCCCACCTTTTTTGAAAGGCTTGTAGCACATTGTTTTGACACACCGCATGCCACTGTCAATACCTCAAGTTTTTTTTCATTGTTTCCACAAAATTAAATGCAAGATCTCCGAACTCGCAAAACACGTCTAACTTTTATGACTTTCACAAACAAAATAGAAATGCTATATAGCTATATACATACATATGAAACTATAAACATATGAAATTGATAATCGACCTTTACCTTATTTTTTGAGCAGACAAGGGACCAGCGTCCTCAACAACTACTCGTCTTGTGCGTGCTACTGTTTTCTCATGAGTATAAGTGATCCACAGAGTTTTTCCGACTCCAAATGAAAAATGAGATGTGCTCAGTCCAAGAATTGAACCTGGAACCTTCGGCGTGTAATTGTCGCCCATGATGATAACAAACAGCTCATCTTCTATTTTATCCTCTTCAGAAAACTATGTGAAAGTAGCTGAGTCTGGAGGCGTGTGTTACAATTCCACAGTGGAGGCGCAGATTACGATTCGAAGATGAGTTTTGTTTGGTCTAAAAAGGTATTAAAATCGTTCAGATTTGAACTGTTATCAAATAGACATCTCATTACATACTGTTTCTTGCACTCAGTATTATAATCTTAATTGTTTGTTAGGTTTAAGCGTATAAGATAAATGGTAAATCAAACTCGAGTAAGATTGCCGATATAATACTGAATCTGACAAATTAATCGAATTTGCAAGGGCTAAGTTTTCAAGCAACGAGGGCGGTTTAGATGTGCTGAGGACACAAAAATCTGAGATAGGTAGAACGCTCTATTCCCTGAAATACACAATAGATACAAAAATTCACCATCCCCCAACGCCCACGGATCCGATGCCACCAGATGTAACTTAGCGTGCATAAATGAAGATGAAGCTAAAGATCGTGTCAGCTGGTGTCTTAATTAAGTTCTGGGTTCAAGGAGTTGCCAAAACAAAAAAGCCTACCGATTCCAAGTGATAATAATTTCGTATAATGATAAATAATTAAAATAAAATAAAACATAAAAAAAATCAATAAATCTGTCCAAGATGTATGCAATTCAAAGGTTACAATGTTACAGAGCTTCCATTAAACATCTTATGCTTGCACATACTATGAAGTTTTTCATAGTACCAAAAATATTGTATTTGTTTTCTTTACTTTTCACGTTTTTTTGAGCTAACACTTGGAAATTAATAATTAAAAGCTACTGCAGGGCACATGACAAGCATGATTCCTTTGTTTAAATGGTAATTGTAGTTTTACAACTAATTTGCTACGATAAAATTTCAAGTTGCGGTGTTTCAAGAATATTTTTTGTTTGACAATCAAATGACAACTCTTTAAATACAAATATTAGGTTCGCGGCGATCTGAAAGCTACAATCGCATTCGACCGTCTAATACAGTTCTGATGAAGATAGATAGATAGATAGATCTTTATTAGGCACATAAAAATTCAATTTTATAGTTAAGTATTGCACATTTTACATATAGAGATTTGGCACACAAGTACCTTGCTACTAAAAAATAGTTTTATGTATGAATAAAAACAGTTTATGAAACATTAAAGATGACATATTAGAGGAAAAGTGCAAGAAAAAACCTCATAACAAAAAAAAAAATTAAAGTATTAATGCCAATAATATATACGAACCAAAGTTGTACAAAGCAAACTGTTGTATCAATATATAAGGTAATACTGGGTATTAAATAAATAATTTATAAACATGTTAACAAAAAACAAACAAACAAAAAATTAATAATTTGAAAATAAAATAATTAAAAAAAATATGTAAGACAAAATAGATAGATAGATAACTAAACAAATAAATAAATAAACAAATAAACAAATAAATAAATTAATTAATTAATTGAATAACTAATAAATTAATGATAAATAACAAAAAATCGATAAATTAATATATTCTGATAAAATTCCACCCCGTTCGAGCTATTTCAGTTAGTAGCATTTAGACCAACGTAGAAAGGATTATAGAGTTCGAAATTAAATTTAGAAAAGCAAAGGCTTCTCAGGTGGAAAAAAGAACATGAGAAGGGTGCTACAAAGGAACTGGAGAGCTGTTCCGCAAAACTGAAAATAACTATCCAACGAGTATGGAATCCTGCTAAAGGCCTGTAAAATCTCGTAGTAGGCTTTTGAGAATTTAGGAAAATAAATTCTGTGCATTTTTGATATGGGAATGAGGACACAAATATCGCAGTAAAGTAGAACGCTGTATTCCGGGAAATTGATAGTGATATATGTATTTCTTTTGTATCACTTCGAGTTGAAAATCAATAATAAGAACATGACGAAAGCATTATTTTTTTATTTAATTGGTAATTGTAGTTCTACAAACTAATTGGCTACACTCACCCTTCAAGTAGTGATGTTTAAAAAACAATTTTTTTTTTGAAAATCATTTGACAAGACCTTCTTTATCGATCCCGTGAATAGAGAGTCATTTCTTTTTTTTTTTTTTTTGACGGGATTGACGGCCAGGAAGTTTTTGCTGTGTGTTTGTTGGGATTGGAAGGGAATCATCCACTATGAGCATAGATGGAAACAGATTATCGAACAAAACGGCGCATATTTGAACTAAATCCGATCACTGTAACACTTTTTATGAAGCATTGAATGAAGAGCAAAAAAGTGGAAGATATTTGACAGCCGTTTATATATTTATGTATTTATTTATTAATATATTGACTCATTTAGTTATTTATATACTTATTTATGTATAATATATGTGTATATACATAAATAAATATATATATTTGTATTTTATTGTCTATTTATCTTATTTATTTATTTGTTAGTTTATATACAAACATATTTATTTATTTTTATTTTATTTTATATTTTTTGTTTGTAATGGAGGTTTTATCGTTATTTTTATTCACACCGACCAATTATTTAATATGTTTATTGTATTTTGAATATTTCCAGTAGAATGATATGACATGATCAATGTATCAAATCTCTTATTTGTAAATTGTGCGATGGACTGTTTAGTAAACTTATGAGCGAAATGAAACTTGCTAATACTACATTTGATTTTTAAGGTTCGCATCTTTCCCAGAATAATATTAGGGATTTTGTGCTATTTAGATCGTACATGGAACACAACAATGGCGTATTAAATTAATATTAACCGTAAAATCCAGTACGTGGTGGTTAAGCCTTTTATCTCTTAGCAGTACGTGATTGGGATTTGTAAGACGTGATTTCATTACTTTCCAGGTAGTTGTGATTTCTGTTAAAAAAGCTCCGGTTAATGCAATATCCGTTTAACGTGGCCTAAAGCACCTGAGATTAAATAATTTAGACTCGCTTAAAACTTCAAGGTTCTTAAACTGTCCAAAATTGCATCATTTTCGTTTAAATTAAAAAAAATGCATCTCGGAACTTAAATCACAAAATGAAATGGGCACTACCGTATGGTGTTATTCAACTAAGAAAACTAAGAATTTATTTAAAATGATATGCAGCAGTCAACTTAACTGCAAACTCAAGTGATCCTTGTATAAAGTCCAACGCAAACAATTAACTTAAGGCGCCATCTACCCTCTGAGGCGGTGGACGTATACACAACTCTGTTTAACAATGCTCTGAGTAATGCATATTACCCGGCTCATTGGAAAACAGCTGTGGTACAGCCAATTCCGAAACGGGGCAAAGATACCTCCATCCCGACGAATCTCCGTTCTATAAGTCTTCTTCCGTGCATAAGCAAGGTATTCGAGAAGATAGTCATTAGAGCTCTGAAAGGATGGGTTGAGGAAAAACAATTAATACCGGAAAACCAATTTGGCTTCAGGGCGGGGCACGACACTATTCATGCCGCGTCTAAATTGGTTTCCGACATTCAGTGGAATAGAAATAAGACACAGTGCACAGGAGCCTGCTTGATGGACATGGAAAAGGCTTTCGACACCGTATGGTTAGAAGGGCTCTTCCTCAAGTTGGTCAGGCTTGGCATCCATAAAACATTGCTATATATAATCTACGACATGGTAACAGGTAGGAAGTTCGTTGTAAAAAACGGCAACGAAATTTCTACCACTGTGTTCCATATAAAAAATGGGTTGCAACAAGGGGCGGTGGGTTCGCCGATCTTGTTCACTATATTCACTAGCGATCTTATAGGTTCTATGCCTAACATAATAGCGTTTGCCGATGATCTTATCGCGTACAGATCAGGTCCGAAGGTAGAAGAAATAAACGGTTTGTTGCAGAGTGACTTCGATGCAATTCAACGATTTTGCGACGACTGGAAGTTCAAAATCAATTACCAGAAGTGTGAGACTATCCTTTTCAGAACCCCGTTGTCCAGAGCCTCAAGGGACACGAAAATGAACTGGCGCAAGTTCGGCATAGTTGATCCACTGGGACGGCCGTTGACCGTTAAGAATGTAGTAAGATATCTAGGCATCTGGTGATATCCATGTAGATACTGCTCTGACCAGGGCTAAGAATGCCTTCGCTATGGCAAGAGGACTGTTTTACAGCCGTCAACTTGACACCAGAGTGAAGGTAATCTGCTACATGGTCCTCATCCGACCAATCATGGTATATGGTTGTCCTGTGTGGTTTAACGTGAGTCCTTCCCAGATGGAAAAGATGAGGGTGTTCGAAAGGCGGTGCCTTCGAGCCTGTCTTCACTTATATCGAACACCAGAATCTCAGTACAAGAAATTCTACCCCAAAGAGGTTCTGTACAACGAGGCAAACCTTATAAGGATAGATAATTTTATTATTAAGTTGATTCGTAGTCACACTGCTCGAGCCATGGCTTCAACCAACAGTCTGATCTTTGGGGCTTACTACCCAAATGAAATGTACCATAAACGGGTGCGCCTTAACGGCTTCATTCCACCTGAAGCTTTCCTCTACTTGGACACTAAAGGCCTGATTCAAGATAGGGAAGGCTGCCCTTTAATCTTCCATGTCGTACGCCGAACAGTGGAAAGGCGACTTCAATACGAGCCGGATATCGCTCGCAGCCACGAGGAACTCCTACGGTTCAGTAGAGCGATTTCGGCCCGCGACAGAGCAGTATCTGCAAAAGAACGGCTTTTTTATTGGTGGCTGCACCAGAACCAGCCTTCGGTGCCGCTAACTTCTTAAGACATATGACGGGGTAGTTGTGTAAAGTAAAGTAAAGCCAACTCACGTAGGTTAAGGTAGTTTTAAGCCATTTTAAAGAAAAAAGAAAAATAAAAAAAATAAAAAAAAACAAAAATAAAAAAAGAAAAAAATAAAAAAATAAAAAACAAAAAACATAACATAAAAATAAAAAAAGGTGCACCACAGCGTATTGGATATATATGTAAAGCATATAAGTAACACATACGCCCTGATGCACGCGTCCGTATAGCTATACGGACATAGTTAAGAGCATTTATAGTAGCTAAGTAGAGTTAAGATTTTAGGTTTATAGACATAGTTTTAGTGTAAATACTTTTTTAGGTATGTAGTTAGGATAGATAGTATAATAAGTTAGGTTAAGAATAAAAAATACAGAAATCCGAGATTTTTACAATTTTCTTGGATGAAGTCATTAAATAAATATATATATATGTAGGTTTAAGTACATATTAAAATAATAAAATAATATATGAAGCCGAAAGGCAAAAAACAAAAACCCTAGATTAGCTTAGAGTACTCATGAAGAGTCAGTAATTTAAAATTAAGATCAGTAGATTACTTTGGTAAGCTAGTTTTAAGTATTTTAGTCTAGCATGTAAGAAACTGAATTGAGATAAATAAAAATGCATTATAAACTAAACTAAAAAAATCAAGTGATCCTTGTATAAAGTCCAACGCAAACAATTAACTTAAGGCGCTTTGCGCATGACATAATCTCTGAGAGTGTGCTGATCATTCCCGCACCTTACTCGGACTGGGAGTTTTATCTAATGTAGAGTTTCCGCCATACCTGCTCATGGAAAGAAGAAAAGTGTGATAAAAATGCGTTTACTCTTTGTACAGTCCCATTTGAAAAACGCTCGAGTATGACCTAATAAAAAGAGAAATGTTGAAAGATATATCGGACAGAACTCGGACAGAACCCTCATTAACCGCCAGACTCATTTAAATCACTTCCGCTTCAATACCAGCGAACGCAAAGTTTGTTATCAAACTTGACGGTGCAGTGACAGTTCTCCATCATCATATTACATAATCTGAGGAGTTCGGTAGGAATGTCCATTTGCACACATGGATCCTAAGAATCGACGAATAGGTGGTAAGTGGCGATCTGTACTTTTTGGGTCTTTTCCAGAACTTGCAAATCAAAGAAAACAAACGATAGAAAAGCAGAAGATTGGAAATAATAAAACTTAACAAAGTGTTTATATATAAATCAAAATAAAACCAGTATGCATCTATGTATTTAGTGAAATATGGACATTATCAACGTATACAGACAGAAATACTTCAGATGATTGTTTGGTATATACACAAAGAAGCCAAAAAGAGACGACGACTACAGGATTGTATTTATTTATATCTCTTATATCATATATAAATCAAAGTTACGAATTGCTTTCTTTAGTGCCAGGATGAAAAGAAGACAAGCTGAACCATACCTACGCCTGTCTTATTGTGAAAATGTTTTTGATTTGCCTGGGATGAAACAACGCTAGTAATTTCCTTTCTTAATATGAAAGAGAGCATCCTATACTTTCCTATACTTTACTTTCGTATGTACATGGCCTTTTCGTTGTAAAACTGGTGGAGCAGCTTCATTTTCAGTGTACCCACTATTTAAAAATTCATTGAAGTACACGTCCCATCGCTCTAACAGAACACCTGGATCGGTTATTAGAGTTTTTCAGTCGTCTATACAGTGTGTATGGAGCGGTGTATGGTATACTGCATCCGTCTAGTACGAATCTAGATTTCGGTTTTGCTCTAATTTAGAGATCAAGTTTTTTTTCTAAACTGATATCTTCAACTTAACCGTTTGTATATATTTCTGCCCAGACAGAAACTTGACCGGAAAGAATAGGCACTGGGCATTTTTATCGACATAGAGGGTGCCAGGAATCACGGTGTAGAGGAATCATTGGTGTTGTGGATAAGAGCAATGCTAATTAACAGGACTATAATCGCGGAGGCGGAGTGTGACAAGTTTGTAATGTCGGGGGTTAAAAAGAGCTGCCCTCAAGGCGGCGTCCTGTCTCCCCTCCTACCGTGCATACTGGTTGGCTTTCAGTCAACCCTCTTAAAACTGAGGTTGTTCTCTTTACGAGAAGCAGGAATATGACTAGTTTGACTCAACTAGTACTTAAAGGCGTCAATATCCCACTTTCCAATGAAGCCAAATATCTTGGTGTTATCCTGAACAGTAAACTTCTCTGGAAAAGACATTGAGAGAAAAATCTTCAAGGAGTTTTTGGCAAAACCTGGGGTGTATCACCCAAAAGATCCGTTTGGATTTGCTTTCACGAAGCTTCAAGAAACAGTTTGTCTTGGCTGCTCAGGGGCTTTCCCCAGCACGCCTGGCTCTGCTCTTGATGCTCTTATTAAACCCCCCCCCCCCCCACACACACAATGGTCTCCACATCATAGGATGTACAAGGCCATCTCTCGATTAAAAAGGAATGGTGTTTGGTTCCACTTGCACATAAGCTTTGATGACCTCACACACCGCATCTTCTATGATACTACTCTCATGGACTTGCCGTCTGATGCGAAGTCGCCTATAATACAGCTGCGGCGTTCATACAAAGTCGACTTTCCCACTATCCTGGACTGGCTCTGGCCAGAAACTGAACCGGGAAAGGAATATAGTCGGATCTGCACGTACGGCTTCAAGACAACGGAGGGTTCTGGAGCTTGGGCCTTCCTGGAAAACGACAACATTAGACTTCACGCCTCCTTAGGTAATTTCGCGTCGGTCTTCCAGGCGGAAGCCTTCGCGATCATAATAGCCACCAACTATATTGTGAAGAATAGGTGGAAGGGAAGAAGTATATGCGTCTGCAGCTACAGTCAAGCTGTGCTGAAGGCCTTACTCAACCCCTTAACCATTTCCAAGATAGTTCAAGAATGCAAGTCTTCCCTTAATTTGGTCGGCAGGCTGAATTCGCTAAAACTTGTCTGGGTCTCGGGTTATCACGGGATCTTGGGAAACAAGACTGCCGATGAACTAGCTAGGCTAGGTTTAGCAGAGGCATTCGTAGGACCCGAACCCACCTTGGGACTACCCGCGTCCTTAGTTAGGGCCTCCGTCGATGGTTGGGTCTCTCTACACCACAACCAGAGATGGCGTGACTCTCCCGGATGGAGGGTGACCAAAAGTATGCTCTCAAACGTCAGCAAGAAATCCGCGTCTTTTCTTTCAGTTTATCCCAACCTCCAACAAAAAAAAAATCCCAGACATAGTAAGTCCTTCACTCACTCTTTACATTTATGCGTAAAATATCTGATTTTATTTGGAGTTTAATTTTCATCATCATCATAGCTGTGTTACGTTTTCCGACGTCTTGTTGCAACAACACACTTCTTCACATCATGGTTATTCAATTAATGAACGATACAGTCACAGACTGTATCATTTGGCCAGCATTTTTTTTAAAGTACGGTCCTAGTATTCCAGCAAATGTAGCTGTACATGCACATCACAAGAAACCAAAAATTGAGATGAGCGGCAATTTCGTTTCAGCCCCATTCGGCGAATTTACACTTTATGAGCATATTAAAATGTCTCATCGCCATAGAAAAGACTGATATCTCAGACAATCGTATACAGATATTTCATCTATTTGGAAAAGACTAACATATGATACTGAAAAAACTCTATTTATTTATATTTATAGTGATTATCAATACAAACTTTGTCTCTTAATCATTATAAAAAGCAAATCGCTTTCAGTGAAAACAGTCTCTTTTAAAGATCTCCCGCAACAAACCAACATTTCACATACAAAGTCTACCCGTATGTATATGTTACAAACACAACCATATGCGTAATTTTAGAAGCAGACAAAATTGCTTTCTGTCTTGTTTTTAATTTTTGGGCAAGATTTTTAAAACCCGCCTTTGCTGAAACTATAGATTTTCAAATTCAGAAAGGATGGGTCGACTTTATTTTAATTTATTTGACAGTCACCTTGGTTTACTAACAAGAGCATATTTGATTAGCTCTTCCAGACGATTAAATAAATAAGGCAATTATTTTTTGTTTGTAAATCGTTTCTTTTCACTTCTTGGATTGTACAAAATTGTATAGTATATCGTCCAGAACAACAGATCGTGTGAAACATTCTTTTAGATTTCTTAGGATATTTTATTATATATATAAAATAATAGTATCTTAATTCTAGAAAAATATTCAAAACTTACTTAGCTACTTTTTACTACTCTTAACAATAGTTCTTTAATCTAACTTACTCACCATTAGCAGGTACTGTAAGCTAATCTTTATCTAATTGAAAAATTGCCTTTGGGCATAGTTCTATTAAATGATTTATTTTGTTCTAATACAATAATATATATTTTTTTTTCCAAGAAAAGGAAGAAAAACTTGGCTCCTTTGTTTTTTAACCTAGCCTAACCTACCATAAATTTAAACTTAACTACTTGCCAAGCGTGTGAATCATATACCATGTGACAAAATAGATAATTGACGAATACATGCGATGGAGATTAGCTTAATTTTTGTAAGTAAAATAAAAGACACATAGACAGAACAGTAAGGATTGATATCAGTATGTAAGTACATTTATAGGTAGATATTTAAAGATTTTCATTAATGAATTTCTTGAAATGGTTTAGTTCCAAATAATGTATGGAGCGAAACGTAAAGCATTAAGTTGAAAAATGAATTATAGAAGCTATTTGTATGATATTGTAGAAAATTTCATTTAGGAGGTATGTTGGTTGCATGTAAATGCATTATATGCAACATATCTGTACCATATGATATTTATCTTATTTAATCTTAACGACCATTTAATGAACTCCCAGAATCGTCCAGGACAATGTTTTTTCATGTATGAGGGGCCCTTATGAAACGGGTAAATTATGGATCTTCAATTTGAATTTTACTGTCTTACAGTATTCAGTCTTTGATATCCTCGAATAATTTTATCATTTTCTAAACATTTTAGTACTACAGATTCCAGCAATTACTTTTACGTTTAAAATCAATTTTTTACTTAATTGTTTGCGGGAAATGTGTCATGTATAATGTATCATGTATAATTTAATTTACTCTTATAAAATTTCCCTCTGTAAGCCTGGCAGCACTGAAGGGATTAAGTCGGCTAACGAAAGAGGACATACTAATAAAGTGTAACAAACATTTTAAAGAATTTTACAATAAAAAAATTTATTACATTTATATATATATATGTGGTCGCCGTGGCGTAATGGGTAGAGTGCAACGTTCACACGCCGAAGGGTCTAGGTTCGATTCCCAGCTCAACACCAAGTTTTCGAATTTTTCACGGCACCACCTCTTTCGAGCTGCTGACAACACTCAAAGAGTAACAACTGTCTAAGAAAGCTTCTCAAATTTCACTGTTCGGAGTCGGCAAAAAACTGTAGGTCCATTCTACTCATGAGAGAACATAAGCGCGCACCACACGAGTAGTTGATGAGCAAGCTAGGCCCTGGTCCCCCGTTGGACTGTAGCGCCAACAACTATTATTATTAATATTTCATATATGTATATATATATATATATATATATATATATATATATATATGTATAAATATTTATATTTATAAATATATATACATATATATATATATATTTACATTTACTATATACATATATATATAAATATATATAAAAAAAATATAAATAAATATATATATATATATTACAAAATTGTTCCGTATTCACTTCTACATCCAATCCATCTCTTATAATGAAAAAATGTCTTAAATTTTAAAAATGTTAATAAATATACATAATTAACACAATGAAAACTATACAAAGATTTTCAAATCATAACCTTTCTTAGGTTATTTATTATCATATATATTTTTGGGCGCATTCATTTATAGTAATCGTTATCCCTATTATATATTCAAATAAGTATCGGAATCAAAAAAAGGGAATCAGTAAATTTTTTTTTGTTTGTAAAAACTGCTTAACTTATCAAACAGAAAAACTTTAAAGTTCAAAGTTGGACTCTGGATATAACTGTCGGGATACTAGTGCAATCTGGACTTAAAAAAATATATACATGCATATATTTGTACATATGTACATAATGATAGACATGTTTGAAAACTCTTTTTCGTATACCCAACAAATATAACTGACGCGTTAAGAGTTCAAAATAGGAAGAAGCCGAAGTAAAAAGTTCGGCTACACGTGCCTTTAGCCTGTATGGATGCTTTTAATAATTGTTGGGCGATTATCCGTATCATTGTTTAAACCATATCATTGTTTTACTATTTTTCAACTGAAAGTGTTTGAGGTTCCCAAAAAATTTCCTTATCATTGTAAGTATTAAAAAGAGTTCATTTTATTCATTATTCGTACGCATAATAAGAAACACATATATATATATATATGTACGTCATAGAAAAAATTTAAATATAAAAAACTAGCAACTGTAGGAACCACTGTTCGATATTCTCTTTAAACTTTTCTCACCGCAATATAAATTCCTTTCGGCTAGATGCTTCTCTTTTTATTATAAAAACCGTTTGACGCCTAATTTTTCAAAACGGGATGCGACATCTGTATATGATTGACTGTGGCACCACTAATTTCTACCCTATTTCTACACCCATTCAAATAAGTCTCATCACAGACAAGTAAACCTGTCTGTGGTCTCATTTTAGGACACTCACTTCTGATTCACAGACAACCACCAATTATACACAGATGTCTTATCTCGAATGAAATACTGGTTCACGTGTTCAAAAACCACCCGACAAGCGCTTCATTTAATGGAAAGAGAAGCAGCCAGTCGCCAAGGATTAGAATTTTGTAAAGAGAAAATTAAAGAGAATATTGAAGAGTGGTCTCTACAGTTCCAGAAAGTTTATGTTTTGATATTACTTATGACGTATTAACAATGTTTCGTGTTCCTGTTTCGTATTATACACGTACGTAAATAAAAATGTATAAAATATATATATTATTATAAAATAATAATAATAATAATGTGAATAAAACTTATTTGGAAGTTAAAACACTTTCAATTGAAATATAACTTAACACCAGCAAACGGTGTAAAGTATACATGCACGCGCAAACCCCGAAATGGGGAAACGCTAACCAAGCGCCTGGTGCATTCGCTGCACAACCAATCGTTTCCCACGACAGTAAACAACAACAGAAGCTGAGTTAGGGTATTTGGGGCATAAAAGTAAGCGATCGAACAATTGTTAGTTTAGTTTTAAGTGAACTCAATAAAGGTAAAGGCTTTCGGCCTTGACTTTTTTAAAAAAACCGGTAGAATTTGAATTAACTGGCGCCCAGAGTGGGACTGCATTCTGTGACACTGTGCGTGAGTTTATGAAAGTAGTGGATAACCAAACCACCGTCATAATAGTCAAAAGTGTGGACAATTAAACCACTTAAACGACAACACTGTCGTTAGGGAAATTTAAGGCCCCTAAGTAGCTCCAATAACCAAAAGGAACAAAAATGAGTCAGTTATCCTGACAGCCGCCCTAACCAACAGAAGCAGCCTCAGCCCGAACCAACAACGTTAAGAAGAAATGCTACGTAGATTAATAATTTTACCGTAAGTCATTAATAATAATCAATTTAAAGCGAATATTTTCAAATTTTGTAAGAAATAGTATATTGTTTCATAAAGGAAATACGCTCGTAAAACTCTTGACCTTATTATTTGAACATGCACAATTTAAAGTGAATATTTGTAAACTATACTTTTGCGAAAATATCGTTTCATTAAATTCCTTTCCTGAAGAAAATACACATGTAAAACTCTCGATATTGTTATTTGAACACGTTATTGTCTCAAAAACATTCGTGACATTTGAACACACGATAAAAATGTTTCCTTATTTAAAAGAAATATGTCTTGACAAATGTCTAATCCTAATAATTTAATAAGACCGGCTCGCCTAGAAGTACCACAAGACAATGTTACAACTCCCCAAGCTCCCCCAATCCCCGCTTCAACGCCTAATGTTATTAACGAAGATTTGATCAGATTAATTTCGCAATTAGTTACCAAAACCCTCCAAATACAGGGACGGCAACTATTTAACTCCATCAAGAACCCAGCGTCCGATATTAAGAACGATGTAAGCCAACTAATAAATTTGATTAATGATAGAAATTTGACAGACTTAGACAAGATACCTGATGTGGTGAAAAGTTTCAAAGAATTCTCTGGGCAGCCTCACGAGTTCAACTCGTGGAAAAAGAGTGTCGATAGGATACTCAAAATCTAAGATCACTTAAAAGGCATAGCCAAGTATTATGGTATATTGTCGTTTATTCGAAACAAGATTACGGGGTACGCAGATGTAGCCCTGGAATCTTACAATAATAATAATTGCTGGCGCTACAGTCCAAAAGGGGACCAGGGCCTAGCTTGCTCATCAACTACTCGTGTTGTGCGCGCTACTGTTCTCTCAGGAGAAGAAGGGACCTACAGTTTTTTGCCGACTCCGAACGGCGAAATTGGAGAAGCTTTCTTAGACAGTTATTACTCTTTGAGTGTTGTCAGCAGCTCGAAAGAGGTGGTGCCGTAAAAAATTCGAAAAATTGGTGTTAAGCTGGGAATCGAACCTAAACCCTTCGGCGTGTGAGCGTCGCACTCTACCCACTACGCCACGGCGACCACACAATCTTACAATACACAGCAAAATAAATCAAAGTTCCTTACGCTGCATTATGCAGACTAAAGGGTCTTAGAAACCCTAGAGTACCAATTGACAACATTGGTACAAGGCAATAGTACCATTCCCGAATTCTATCAGGCTGTGTACCATCTCTTGTCACTCATTTTAAACAACATGACTCAGTGTTATAAAGACAAAATTGCTCAGTATCCGTGAACCAGCTGATCTTCCACAAGCACTACATCTGTGCTTGAAGTTGCAGAATGTTGATTTCAAAATTCAGCAAGGAACAATTTTTCGCATCCAGGACCAGTACCAACATCTGCCCCAAGACGCGAATTTTACCCGGAATTACCCGATAATCCGCGAAATGCCCAGCCGACTCAGTTCTTTAGGAAGCTATATCAACAAAGGAATCAGCACACACAACAACGGCCACCGGCAAGTCAACGCCCACTTCCTCTGAAGCCTATGGACGTCGACTATTCCATTAAATCTCAAAAGGTCAACTACCAGAATAGACCCCGTAACCAAAAGAGCGTTCCCCAGAAACGACAATACTCGCAACAGGTCCACCAGCCACACAAAATGCAAAGAGTCTGCCACGCTGAAGCTCCCGATCCAAATGAAACTACGAAGCAGAACAAAAAGACAAAAACTATGACGAATATTACGAACCTCAACCTGACGAACCAGAAGAACTAGACGATCAAATAAGAATTACGTTCAACCTAAGCATATAAGAAACCCTTTCCCGAATAAAAAAAAGATTATACGTTAATTCAGTCGGTGGAAGTCTTTATTCTCTCTAGTAGAAACTAGTATTTCTTTCGTTCGACGGTATAATAGGAAACGACACTTTAAGGAAATTAAACGCGGTCACACCTCCTTCATGCTAAAAACTACGCTGGGCATTTTCATCGACATAGAGGGCGCCTTCGACAATGCGAGTTTCGATGACATGTGTAACGCGGCCAGGAATCACGACGTAGAGGAATCGTGTTCGGAATTGGTGTTGTGGATAAGAGCAATGCTAATGAACAGGACTATAATCGCGGAGGCGGAGTGTGACAATTTTGTTATGTCGGAGGTTAACAGGGGCTGCCCCCAAGGCGGTGTCCTGTCTCCCCTCCTATGGTGTATGCTGGTCGATTCTCTGCTTTCCGTTTTGAATAGTTCTATCACCTACGCCCGGGCTTATGCAGACGATGTAGCCGTATTGGTTACCAGACCATACCTTGCGGCCGTGAGCACGCGGGCAGGTGGCTCTTAACATGATCGATAACTGGTGTACTAGGAATGGGCTTTCAGCCAACCCTATTAAAACTGATGTTGTTCTCTTTACGAGAAGGAGGAATATGACTGGTTCGACTCAACTGGTACTTAAAGGCGTCAATATCCCACTTTTCAATGAAGCCAAATATCTAGGTGTTATCCTGAACAGTAAACTGCTCTGGAACACATTGAGACAAAAACCTTTAAGGCGCTGTCAGTCTTTTGGCAATGCAAGGGAGTTTTTGGCAAAACCTGGGGTCTGTCACCCAAAAGATCCGTTTGAATCTACACGGCAATGATAAAACCGCTTCTCTCTTATGCATCAGTCGTTTGGTGTAACAAGCTTTCGCGCAAGTACATGACTGCTGCTTTCACGAAGCTTCAAAGAAGTGTCTTGGCTGCACAGGGGCTTTCCCCAGCATGCCTGGCTCTGCTCTTGATGCTCTGATCAATCTCCCACCACCACCCCTCTCATGATTTCCACATCATTTGATGTACAAGGCCATCCCTCGATTAAAAAGGATTGGTGTTTGGTTCCACTCGCACTGAAGCGTTGATGACCTCACACACCGCATCTCCTATGATACTACCCTCATGGACATGCCGTCTGATGCGAGGTCGACAATAATACAGCTGCGACGCTCATACAAAGTCGACTTTCCCCGTGTCCTGGACTTCCTGTGGCCAGAAACTGAACCGGGAAAGGAATATAGTCGGATTTTCACGGACGGCTCCAAGACAACGGAGGGTTCTGGAGCTAGGGCCTTCGTGGAAAACGACAACATTAGACTTCACGCCGCCTTAGGTAATTTCACGTCGGTCTTCTAGGCGGAAGCCTTCGCGATCCTAATAGCCACCAACTATATTGTGAAGAATAGGTGGAAGGGAAGAAGTATATGCGTCTGCAGCTACAGTCAAGCTGTGCTGAAGGCCTTACTCAACCCTTTAACCACTTCCAAGATAGTTCAAGAATGCAAGTCTTCCCTTAATTTGGTCGGCAAACTGAATTCGCTAAGACTTATCTGTGTCCCGGGTCATCAGGGGATCCTTGGAAACGAAAATGCCGATGAACTAGATAGGCTAAGTACAGCGGAGGCATTCGTAGGGACCGAACCCACCTTGGGATTACCCGCGTCTCTGGTCAGGGCCTCCGTCGATGGTTGGGTCTCTCTACAGCATAACCAGATATTGCGTGACTCTCCAGGATACAGGGTGACCAAGAATATGCTCCCAAACGTCTGCAAGAAATCCGCTTCTTTTCTGTTATCTCTAGACAGAAACGAGTGCAGACGACTTGTCGGCGTACTAACGGGATACCTTACCTTCGCTATGCACCTGAGTCGGCCTAGGCTTATTGATGTCACACTCTGCTACGCCTGTGGAGAAGGTGAAGACACTTCAGAGCACTTTCTCTGTCAGTGTCCTGCTTTCGCTCGTATCAGGTGGCGGTTATTTGGCGCCGATGTGGTGGGAACTGAAAACCTAAGTTCTATATCACAGAAGCGCATCTTGGTTTCTCTTCGGAAAACCAAGAAATTACATTAAATGAATGTTACTGCCTGGTAGTACAATGGACCAGTATCTGAGTCTGAGCGCTCCAGTGTAGTTTATCCCAACCTCCAACAAAAAAAAAAGAACACTCGGACCAAATTAAAAGCTTAATTAAGGTTTGCCACAATCTCTTTTCTGATCCCGATAAAAAACTAACCTACACTACCACCGTAAAAGGTGAAATCCGAACCAAAACCAATGAACCTATCTATTCTAAATCATACCCATATCCAATGGCGCTCAAGGGAGAAGTCGAAGAACAAATAAATGAGTTACTAAAAAACTGCATAATAAGACCATCAAAATCGCCCTATAACTCTCCAGTTTGGATCGTCCCAAAAAAAATTGATGCCTCTGGAGTAAGAAAATATCGCATGGTCATTGGTTACCGCAAGCTCAACGCTGTTACTATTGCTTACAGATATCCGATCCCCGAGATCAATGAAGTCCTTGCCAACCTTGGCAAGAACAAATGATTTACTATAATCTCAAAAGCGGCTTTGATCAGATACCACTAAAGGATTCTGAAATTGAGAAAACCTACTTTTCAGTAAATAACGGTAAATTCGAGTTCGTACGACTTCCTTTCGGGCTTAAGAAACCCGACTTTGGACGATAATCTAAATTATCTCATCGGAGAGTGTTGTTATTTTTACAATGATGACATCGTCATCTTTGGAAAAGATGAGGAAGAACAACTTAACTAACGTGAAGGAGATGCTCGCCATTAAAATTCTTTAAGAAATTTCCTTTACGGATCACGAAAAGTGAACATTTTTACTGATCGTCAACCCCTCACATATACCTTAAGTAACAAAAACACCAATAGTAAAATGAAAAGGTGGAAGGCTATTTTAGAGAAGTATAATTACGAACTCAGATATTAACCTGGGAAAGCCAATAAAGTGGCCGACTCTCTCTCAAGACCCCCTCAAGTATCTGAAATTCACTCAATGGCCCCGAGCGAACATAGTGCCGATAGCTCTAGTTACAATTTAATACCCATTGTCGGAACACCAGTTAATGTATTCCGGAACCAATTAGCACTAAAAATAAGTGAAGAAAATAATTACGAAATTTAAACCCCATTTCAAAATTACACAAGACACATTTTTTTTAACCAGAATACACAGAAGAAGATTTAATAAACATATTCAAAAAATATCTAAATCCTAATACTATAAACGGACTCTCGACGAATGAAGAAACTATGGGAAAAATACAGCAAATTTATCCGCTTCACTTCAAAGACTACCGTATGAGATATACGCAGAAAATTGTAGAAGATATTCCTAGCGAGACCGAGCAACAAATCCACGAAATTTGAACAAGCTAAGGTCATTCCATCACGTTCGATAGAAGATATTAAACGAGTTTTACAAGATATTATATTCTTCTTTTGCACACCTGAAGTTGTTGTAATAGACAATGAAAAAAGTGCTAAACTCAGCCTCAATAACATCAATGTTAGAAGATGATCTCCAAATCAGAATTTTTAAAACACATCCATATAAAAGTGAAGTGAACGGTCAAATCGAGCGTTTTTTCTCCACACTATCCGAGATCATGAGATGCCTCAAGTCCGACGGACCTCCACGGTCGTTCGAAGAACTATTAGAACGAGATGTAAATGAAAATAATTTTACTATACACTCGAATACCAGGACTAAACCCAGAATAATTCCAAAAGGCACGGGTATCAAACATCGAGAAACTAAGAAGTTAACAGGAAAAAGACAATAAGCAATACAACAAAAAAAGGAATACAATCAAAGATTATAAAATAAGACAAATCATTTTCGTTAAAAATAATAAGAGAATAGACTCAGAATTGACCAGTAGATACCGACAAGAAAATAAAAACTCCATAGTGATAACTGAATCGGGCAGAGTAGTGCACTTTTCTAACGCATACATAGTGACTTTTCACGTTGGACAGACAAAGATACAGGACGGAAACTTTAAATTAATACACATTATTGATTTGGACCAATATGACCATTTTATATTCGCAACAACCCCAATCCTTAATCTCGAATCAATCTGAAATCATACCCTATTTCCTTTGCTATCACATGAGAATCTCTTGCATGACTTGAAACCGCGAATCACGAAGCGCTCTTTAATTTTCATAGGCAGCACATGGAAATGGATTGCAGATTTTGTTACCATTAAAAGTAAAATCACGAATGTTCTAGAAAATAATAACAAACAGTTTGTAATTAACCAATTATACAATGAGAGAATGAACAATATCACTAAAGTTCAGAATTAAATACAAAAATTGTTAAAAGAAAACAGTAAAGTAAGTCTTGAAGCAATAACAAACGTACAATACAAAATCAAACTCGTAAAGGAAGAAATAGAAAATATTAATTACGCAATTAATAATTGTTGGCGCTACAGTCCAAAGGGGGACCAGGGCCTAGCTTGCTCATCAACTACTCGTGTTGTGCGCGCTACTGTTCTCTCACGAGTAGAAGGGACCTACAGTTTTTTGCCGACTCCGAACGGCGAGATTTGAGAAGCTTTCTTAGACAGTTATTACTCTTTGAGTGTTGTCAGCAGCTCGAAAGAGGTGGTGCCGTGAAAAATTCGAAAAATTGGTGTTGAGCTGGGAGTCGAAACTAGACCCTTCGGCGTGTGAGCGTCGCACTCTACCCACTACGCCACGGCGACCATGCTATTCCCTGGGTTAAATCAGGTTCAATTAATTCGTTAATTTTGTCTATAAAAGAAACAGAACTTGCTACAAGTGTTATTAATAAACAACAGTTACCTTACAAGGCAATAGAATGAAATGAAAATTATAAGTAATAGTTCAGTAATACTCTACACTGTTAATATCCCATTAACGACAAATGAAATCTATAAAAGCCTTATTATTAAACCAGTGGAAAGAACAATATTGTAACTGACATTTTTTTTTATGTTATTTTAAGAAACAATGAAGAAACATATGGAATAGTAAAATAATGTAAAAATTATAATTCTCTATCTATATGTAATCCCAAAGATATAATTGACATTAGAAACGATACATGTATTCCTAGATTATTGAACAGCCACCTGTAACACCGTCAAAAGTCAGCACATTCCAGCTATAGACGAAATATCAACTGGTAATCTGCTGTTAAATCAATTTATCGGAACCTTACAAGTTGAAAACACCACCCATAATCTAAATGGCACGTTCGTAGTAAAATTCCATAACACTATTGTGAAAATCAACGGGAGATCATTTATCTCCAGAGAAGCATCAACAACGAAATTGTTACCAGCAATACTCCAGCCCAATCCAAAGGAGAAAAACTACAAGCAACTGCTATCCCTGGAGATGATGAAGGACCTTCACATAAACAATACTGACGAAATTCGAATGCTACAATATTGAAGAAAATGGACATCAAGCCACCACCTTCCCGCTCATCTCCTGTCTTAGCCTACTCGCTATAATTACTACAATCCAAAAACGGAATTCCATATGAAAATTTCCAGGTAAAACATTAAGCTGAAAAGGATCGCATCACCCAATGTGCTTCAACGCCTCAACATGCCAAAGAAAAGATTCATCGACCTCCCATACTTCTAGCGATTGGGGACAATCGCATCTAAGAGGGGAAGACTTAACACCAGCAGACGGTGTAAAGTACACCTGCACGCGCAAACTCCAAATTGAGGAAACGCTGACCAAGCGTCTGGTGCATTCGCTGCACAATCAATCGTTTTCCACGACAGCGATAACAGAAGCTGAGTCAGGGTATTAAGGGCATAAAAGTAAGCGATAGAACAATTGTTAGTTTAGTTTTAAGTGAACTCAATAAAGGTAGAGGCTTTCGGCCTTTGATTTTTCTATAAATACCTGTAGCATTTTAATGAACTTATATGAAAACAATGATATGTAATAAATGATATGGTTAAGACACGAATAGACGGACTTTTAACACAAATCTTAGCTTTCGCTCGTTCCTGTTTTCAACTGCTAAAGCAGTTACACAGTTGTAATTCGAAAAAATTCATTAAGATGAAACTTTGGGCTGCAATGCTTTTATATTTAAATAATGATCAATGTAAACCGCTGCGTCTAAACAAAGCCATCAATAAAAATTAAAAAATATACAGGCACTTTCAAAACGCATCTGTCTATCTTGCCTCTGACATTGCTTTTTTGTGATTATATTCTAAGATATGAACTGTGCGCATATAAGAATGCAGCATAAGACCATGTGTGGGTGTCCTTGCTGCACAAAAAATTAAATGTTTATTGCTAAAAATTGGGATATGTACTAAAATTGCTCGAATCGAACAACTGTTCGTTCTCAATAAATGTCTTTCGAAAGAAAATTTAACAAAAATACGTCTGTTGTCAATTCTTTAAAGTTTTCACTTCGTGTTATTTCACTTTATGTTATTTATTATTATTTTATGTCACTTTATGTTATTTATTATCATTATTTTCGCATCTGTTTCTTATGCTGAAATTTAACGTGTTTTATACGAATGCAGTAGAACTTTAACACCAGTAAGCTCTTAATAAAGTGTAAACTCACCAATAAAGTGTTAATTTATTTCTATTAATTGGAATGAAAACTAAGTTCATATTTGAGTAGGTTCTGGGAATACGTAAACCTAATCACTAATGACCTTTATCAAACATATCACTACATTTTTAGAAAAGCTTGACCTTCAAAACACCAATTGATGACCAATTGATTCCAAGACGTTCCTGGTTCTGTAAAAATTTTTCTGATAGTCTGTACAGATTATAAGTTATTGAGAAGGGTAAGATCTGCTATTTTGACAGTCTGATGGGTAAATCAAATGTGACGGTCTAAAGCACTGGATAGTAGTTAAATATATCGATTAAATATGTCAATATACAAATAACATAACGTAGTTCACAGAGTCACAAGTGCTGTTAAGTTAATAACATCAACGGCAATGTACACAAAAAATATACGTATTAAACGGATGTCAACAATCAACATACACAGGGCTGTATGCGCTGATTCTCTGCCCAACCTCGATTTGACAAATCAACAATTTGTTCGAATGACCACATATTTGATCTCATCATAAATGATTTAAAAGCAATTCGTCTTTAAAATAAACAATAAATTTACTTTTTTCTTGGATAAGAGTGTAGTTCACAGAATATCAGGAAATATTTTTACTAGGAAGTCAAAAGCCTTATTAACAGCCTGGTGTATGGGTTTTCTTAGTCGATGATATAAAAGCCAAAGTAACCACCCTTTTATGATTCCATGTTTTACAGTAGAACTTTTTATCACAGTCCACGTTCATTTTAAACCACTTTTTTAAATTCAATTCAATAATAAATTTTTCAAATAAAACATACATTATACATTTATATACATTTATTTATTATTCCATTCTTATCCATGGCTTTCTATGCTTTCTCACGTCAATGAGTTTTGTATTGTATGAAAATCACAGATAAACAATTTTTAAAAAACCAAGATTAATACAAAAACTTGAACTAGAGTCAGCGAAACGGCGAACACATAAATCTTAGCCAATTCATAAATACTTTCTATACACGTACAAACGCATGTGATTCATATGCAGCTAATTAAACAAAAAAGAATTGTATTTAAAAAATTCAACAAACAATTGACAAACGAGCAAAGAGCAAAAATAAAACTTAAACATTTGTTGAAACTTAAATTGGGAAACCCCTTATTTGTTAATAGCACCAGAAACTCCTACCAAGGTCGCCACATACTATCAGAGCCCTCGTCCACATTATCGTTTTTCTTTAAATTTCCATTTCCATCCACGTTGCTTTCTTGCTTTTCCAGATGAGCCTTCTTGGCTGTAGGGCAATCAGAGCTATCGCTAGAAACGTATGGATTGATTCGTTTCAAAGAGCTTGTTGTTTCACATGAGGGCGCAGCCTGTTTAGTTTCCACTGGATTTGAATAGACTTTACTCGACTCAGCGCTAGACGGAGTTGAAAATGCCCCGGAGAAGCTGTTGCGACTTCCATCCAATGGAGGCGTTATGGAACGTGAAGCAAAATCGGAACTTGTATGCATAATCGAATCGTCTTCGTGACTAGAAATTGATGAGATCGGGCTTAGTGGTGGACTAGTTGCGGTTGCTGATGTTTGGGCAGTTGAATTCAAATCGCTATAACTTGGAGGTGGAAAAGGCATCTTATTCGATGGCTTACTAAAAGCGCTCGTGCGTGAAAATGGTGCGCCAAATTCAACATTTGGTGTCGACATAGTCGGCGCCGAAAAAGATGACGGTTCGGTAATGATTGGTTTGATAACGTTTACATTGGTGTTGGGCATTATGAGTGCAAACTCTCCGGATGGCAGAAAAGATGGTATTAAATTGACGCCACCCATTTGCACGCGTCCATTGTTGTTAGCATCGTGTGGCACTGGCAGAGGTATTTGGTTTGTAAGTGTTGGCACGTTGCCAAACGTCGGCTGTGTAGTTTGTGACCGATAGGCATTGGAGAAATTCGTAAATGATCCAATCTGCTCAAAGCTATTTGCGCAATTATTCAAATAGCTGGACAGACGTTGACGAGTTCCATTATCAACACCTTCGAGCTGGCCAATATATCGTTTGACTTCTTCAGCACATTCAACGAATCCGGTCTTAAATTTGTGAATCACAGTGGGATCCGTTTGAATGGCCATTGAAAGCTGTCTGCGTTGGATCGATTGAAGGTGCTTCACTGTCATCTCGAGGATATCAGCTTTTTCGAGTTTGGTGTGACGTGCTGGCTGCAAAGAACAAAAACAACGTGATAAGCATTTGGATATTCATATTAATTAAGAAATAAAGTGAATATTATCAGCAGTAACACAACTTAAGTTGCCCTAAATTCTTTCTGCAGACGTATAATTCTTATAAACTCCCAATAATTCAATTTTTTTACCAAAACCGAGACGTTCTGATTACCTCACAATTATGCTTTTCACCATAAAGCCCCCTTGGCCTTTAGCACCGCAATATGGGTTGAATCCTGTGGATATTTTTCTATTCTCACGAAACTAAATCACTTAATACCTGTACCCTCCAAACATAAATTACAGCGTGAATGCGGTTACTGACCTTGGTGAGAATAGTGAGAATAGTGATCATTGCCAATTATCAGGTATCTATACCTTTATTTGTGTACATCTTTTGGATATCTTAAACGGAACCATAAAACACAAACATTCTCACAGGTCCCGTTTCAATGTCATGCGATTTTAATAGGCGGGACCATAACACATCCATGAAACCCAGAAAACCAAAAAATCAAAAATTCACACGAGTACTTTAAACAAACCTAACGAGATCCTTTCATCAGCCAAAGTGGAATTTCATTATCATACACCCGTACGTCTTATGCATGGGAACGGACCACTGAGTCAAGTGCATGAAATCGAAAACAAAAGAAACACCGAAAAGGAAAATGAGAAAACTCCAAAGTGAAGGCGAATGGTTCTCATCGGAAATAAATGTCTGCTAAGGCGGGAGGTAAGGCATTACAACAACAATATCTGCGACGTTTTAAGGAAACCGATTACAATCGAGAAAGAATCGTTTTCTTTCTTTGTAACTGTTCTCGGTCCTCTTTGGCACAGGTACCTATGCGCATATATTGAAACATGTTGATGATCAAATTTTTCATCTTTCTTATCCTTCATTCGCTGATCAGTCGACGCTGCCATAGTAGCGCGATCGTCACAAGCCTCGCTCTGGTAAGGTCGTGCGAAATGCTGATGAACGCTTTTCGTTTTCCGAAGAGCATAGCATGTCTGCCTACACATTAGAATTGCCTCAAGGTTCCCAAGCGCAGTTTTAGTGTGAGGATTTCCTCCTCCTTCTCCTCTGCGGTGTCTGTGCATTGTGTTGGCCTGCATACCTGTTCACATGGAACCTGTTCTTCGATCTTTTTTGCTTTTGTTTATTTTTTATCTTTTTTTTTTTTTGTAAATATTTACATACTTTAAGAAATTTAGTGTATTATTGACGAATGGGAGCCGGCAACATTTCCCATGTGTAATGTTGAGTGAAAAGTTTTCTAATCATGTGACACCACACATACATAAGTTGATGATTATTTCTGAATTATATTCATTGCATATTGGACACTAATGTGGCAGCTTCTCAAAATTTAACGCAATGCGACAAAGGAAATAAAAATAAATGTGGCGGCGCTGGCGGTTTTGTATGTGTGTACTATTCTTTGACAAGTACATAAGAGACTTGGACCTTATTTTTCTGGCTGCGAATGGCTACAATTAAGACATTTTTTATATTCTGTCAGTAACACGGATAAAATGTTGCCGTTTAAAGATCTGCTATACTCGTATATCCTTTTAACTTCGGCATGTAAGTGAAGCACCGTGTGCTACAAATACCTAATACTGAATAATTTAATTTCCTCTAACCCAAGTCTTTTTTTAATCTTTAAGGCTTCAGTAATCTTTCGTTTATAATACCTAACAGGGAGTAAAGATTAGTGTCTTGGCTTGACTTTAGGTGGAAATACATCATAATGATCTATACTTTGAAAAACTGATGAGGTCATAAAATTCATAACCTTGTTTTCATGCGGAATGTCCCTGAAACTTTTACCTTTTTTTTGAAAATCTCCTTATAATTGTTTTTTGAGGAACGGCGAGGTTGGAAACTCAAAGCTGTATGATGTGATAATAAAATTTCAAATTTTTCCTAGGCATCCTTACAATTAAAATGATTATGAAAGTCCTTTATTTATGAAATTTATAATCTAAGAAGGTCCTTCGAAATTATATGACGGATTTTTACGTGGAGTGTGTTGAGGGCCATAAACCCATTAACCTTAGATATAGAATGGAAGGTAAACAATTTTAATTTTGATGGCATTGAACCAAACGCTCAACTTTGAAGGCACTCAACAATGAGCCGTGAGAAGATTTCCGCTTTAGCGGCACATGTCAAAACGCAAAAAATAATTACATATGAATTTACTTACGTCCTTTTTCATTGCTTCCAAAATTAGGGATTTCAGTTCATTCAGGCAGTGATTTATCCTGGCACGTCGTCGTTTCTCCATAATAGGTTTGTTACTCTGTTGAAGAAAAAAACATGAACTAGTTTTTGTAATTTACGTACTATTAATAAACTAAAAAATAAATTCGAGAAAGAAAACAAAATTTAATTTTTTCAATGTTTTTTTATGTTTTATAGGGGAGTAATAAAATTGAGCTCCAAAGTGCTCATAATTTGTTTTGGTTTACAACTATGATGTAGATTCTTGTTTCATTAGTATATTCTTTTATGTACGTTTTTGATGAAGGGTAAAAATTGTGTAAAAACAATCTCCAATAACCTAAATCTAAATTAATCTAGAATATTTTGGAGTACCCGTGTAAACAAAATAAGTAAACCTAAAAATGTTCGCTTAGATAATAAATCTATGTTTAATCTCTTAGAAAAAATGATGAAGCTAAATAAAAATAAAAGAAATACAACCGTTCCAAACATATTAACCGGGAGACTATTCAAATCGCTAAATATGTAACAGCTATTTTCATAATTTTAAACTTACCCTTCTAAGTTCGGCCTTAGAAAGTCCATGTGGATTTTTTGAATGACTATTGCCATTGTTATCTGTGCTATAGTTTCCATCGAAGTCATCATCTGAATTAATGTTATATTCCATTTTCTTGATATTGTAATCCATTGATTTGAAATGTTTTAACTATTATTGCAATTATCCAAATATGTATATTGTAAATATGAGTTTTCACTTAATATTTTTGGTATTTTTTTTTTTTTTTTTTTGTATTTTTGCACAAAACACCTTGCAACTTACTATCACGCACAACAATTAACAAAAAAATAAATATTTTCCTGATAATAACGACTGAATAAATACATTATTCAAGAACAAACACCAAACGAAAATATAAAAAATTTTTGGGACCACCTTCTGTGAACTTCACACACTCGCGTTCCAAAGGATACTGATCGCACAAGACGTGTCTTTCAACACTATCCATTCGTGTTCATAGTCGCACATAATGCAGTGGTATTTTTACTTTACTTCTTCTTTCTCTCTTTACCCCTCGGGGTCGAGTACACGATCTTCCGTATCGTGTGAACTCCTTTTAGCTGCTCACGGGAATACCTTAAAGGCACTGAACTCAAATGAAAATTATTGTACTAAGGGATGATCAAATGACGGTCCTAGCGATATGCGACGCACGCTGATCAAGCAATAGACATCGACTTAGTATGGAAATGGCGTGATGATGGGAATTCCAAAACACCCCTTCGTAATAATTTAATAGCTGTATGCGTTTGTGTGAGTACCGGACAATGGATGCAGCGTGAAGTGTTGCTCTAAACCACGACTGCAAATGTATAAATTCGATCTCGAGGGCATATACCCTTGGAAAATGTTTTATTTAAATTGAAAAAAAAAGACTCATCATGGGGTTATAATAAAATCTTAATAAAAATATTATAGTTCGTAGATCACGTCAAGGTTAAAACGTCATCTACCTAACCAAGGCTGATCAAGGAGATCTACCCGATCTAAACTTTGTTTCAGAATGAAATACTATATAGCTATACTATTAGCGCAATGCCAAACAGCACTAGAACTTGTTCATTTGATATTCATCATCAATACACGCCAAACTGCATTGGCTTCTTCGATAGTCAGATGGATTGTCTTTATGTAAAATTCTCTTCAGTTGTCATCGTAAACATTTTTTTGCAAATATTTTAAAAAAAAGTTCCCCTCTTCCCCCTCAATTATCTTCTTTTCACATACTCGCCCGTCTTACGTTTTTAATTTCTACACTAGCATTTCTAACAATTATTTGTTCCATTTCTTAATATGTAACTGCTGTGGGTACAATAGATTCGCAATAAGTTTTCTCAGTGGTCTGATCACATCTCACACCCCTTTGCGTATCGCTCCGTGCCTAAAATACTGCCCCTCTTAATGTATCAGTAGTATCGGAATGGTCGTGCGATTGCTTACTGAATACTCACGAGGATGACTAGACCGCGCAACAACGCGATAGCAAGGAGTATGGGAATTTTTGAATAAAGGTTCCCACACTTCCCACCACGGCTCACATTCGTTTCATTTTCTCACTCTTAGTTCTTTTATGATAATGCGAGCGAAGTCTACCGTTCTGCGTGGATGATCTTTACTTTTGTAGGGATAAAGGGATGGAATGGAAAAAGGAGCGTGAGAATATTGTTTCTGTGTTTTGGTAGTCTCATTCGCGCTGAGGTTCGCAAGGTAAGGGGAAGAGCTTCGTGTCTGCATTGCGTTGATGTGAAGGAATGAAAGTTGACAATCGTCAAAAAATAAAGAGTAAAGATGTGGACTGAATGATATGTCGCGAGAAGTTCCTCTATACATACATATTTGACAAATAACTAAGAGTGGGTACTTTTTCAGGCAAGTACATGTATGTTTATATTCACAATAGAAACTGGATAAACGTTTGTTACAAAGTTATATTTAAGATAGTCTTATGAGCAATTGATCAAATTGCCTCCCTGCAGTATAGGTCGGAACTTTTATTCTTCAAGACAGACATCGAAAATAAACCTTTTATGCGGGAAACATAATCACCAAACTTACTACTACACACAAGTCCTTTTTTATTAATGCTTTCAAATATCGAACAGAACATTTTTTGGGTCCTTCAAATAATGCCAATTCCATCGGCATATTTGAGCATTTGCAGATTTCAAGACAACGGTGCCCTTAGGCAATCTAAAACTGTGAATTCAATTCCTAATTGTGAATGCAAAACTTATGCACTATTGATACGTTAAAACTAACTAACTCTATCGATTTTTAACGAATATTTAAATAAAACCATCAACAATTAGTGCAAATAATAACCTGTTATTATTTTTTTTTTTTTAATTTTTATTTTTATATTTTTCCTTATTTAGGGTATTTTGCAACGCAATCACATAATAACAACCTATTATTATTTTTTATTTGTATAGACAAAAATATTTTCATCCATTCTAAGATGAAAAAATATGTCAAAGGATTATTCCTGAAGATTTACGACAGGTACATTCAAATAGAAAAACACAAACAAATCAGGGTCACATCCTCACTATGTGGGAATTCATTTCTAAGGATACTATTGATTGATTTTCATTTCCGGAGTATAGAGTTAATTACTTTTAAACGCCGTTGAGATCAGATTTCATTCAATAACTGAGGCAATTCGGGATGTGCTCCTTGATATGATAATATAAAAATAATAAATGGATAACAGTATAAAAATCATTAAACAAAACCAAATTTGTTTCGCACATAGCTCATGGTCAGCTCTTGGCCCTGTTTCTGTCGGACAAACGCCGAAACGTAATTGCCACCGTCATCTTAGCCGCTTGCATTCAGACGCGATCGAATATTTCCCATGCATTTTAGTCTACCATATGTGAGGATATTCATCGATGGGAACAGTTCCCTGCAGATACGTATACATGTAGGTAGTGCAGCCATATCACACAGCCTGTGGGAATTTTGTTTTCTTCTTTACTTGTACTTCTAAAGATGTATTGGCGATATTATATGCATGCGCCACACGCACTTCTTCTACATATTAACACACGTTTACTGTGTATCTCCATATACGAATGCAAGCTACTTTCCCTCTCGGGATGATAAATGAAAACACACGCGTTTGTCGTGCGATGGCTCTTTTTGAGAGCAATTCTCTCCCGTCTGCAGGGATGATTAAGATTCTCAGGCATTCCATCACTTCGAGGCTCCTAACAGTGTTACAGTTCAATTCACCCATAAAGCCGGTCATGCATAGGGTTAGCGTGATTGTTGTCCCCTTTTTTGTACTGAATCGGAAGTAGGGATTACGTGGTATGCGGTGATCCGTAATGAGACCGCGTTTGAAATGTTCGGATTGGTTACTCCCACTGTTGGGGTCACTTGTCGCAGTGTCAATTTCAATCATTTTACTGTCACATGTGTTATGAGGGAGGAAATTGTATTCACTATATAAATACATGTGTTTATATTCATTCACTTAACTGTTTGCTGTTCCTGGGAAAAGAAATATATGTTCTCGTTAGTTCAAAAAGTTTATATAAGTAAAGGGTCCACTTCTATGCGCTTAATATTCGGACTCTACAAAATATACAAAGTAGCATAAAATACCCCGAAATATTTTCTTGGTCTCTGTCTATGTCAGCATTGACTGATAAACTGGCATGAGTTGACTAAACAATAACAACCATCCCCACATTTACCGAGCCAGAAGTTTTATAAGCAGATATAAGAAAAGCAATAGTCGTAGCGTCACTTAGGTTGCTTCCCATTGCTAATAACCCGAGTTCGTAAGAAGATCAAATACTTTATAATAAACAACAGGCGTGGCATACGCATTCTAGAAGGTATTCATTGGAAATATAATAATTGGAGCATCTCCTTTAGCACTGTTTGACTTTTCAAGAATAAGAACCTCAGACAGCTGGTAAAGAATTGTATTATGATTTTGGTAACTGTACTCTGTCCCGCTGCCTTGCATGCATCTTTACAGTGATTCATAAGTTTGTCTAATTGCTTCATTAGTCTTAAAGTCTTTTCAAACTAAGCTAATTGAAAGCTAAAAATCATGAAAATAACAGGGGGCGCTTTTACAAATTACTTTAAGAAATCTGTAAAAAAAAATGTAAATCTTAAGAAGAACCCCGTTATAATCTCTCCCAGATTGCGTAGTAGACGTGCAAAACGAATTATCTCTAGGTGACCAAATCACCTTTTAAAATAATTGCTTAAAATCTTTTATAAATTTTACATAATGAATTACTTGTTATACCTATAAAAGTAATAGGATTGAGTATGATAAAACCCTCAATATAGAATAGTTTAAAGCATATTTACCATATAATTGGTCTTTTTTGCTAGTTTATTCTATGTAGGCTAAATTCACAGCTGTTCGTTGCCAATAAAGGGCGAGACTAATATAAAATCAAAGCACACTGTTGTCAACAATCGTATATTCAATGAACAGTATAATAAACCAGTCAGACATATAAAGTGAGCTCTATATTCAAAACGATATGACGTACGTATGTACATATGCATGTTGCTCACTAATCTCTCAATTCACGATCTGAACAAAAGAAAAACAATTAAAAAGGTAGCAGTAGCAACAAAAATGTTATACCCATTTATAAATAGGAAATCATTACTTTCACTTGAAAATAAGATGATTATCTATAAGGTGATTTCTGATAGGATACAAAACTGAAATTAAAATTCCAAGAACGCTGTAGTTTTGTTGAAAACCCGTTTATTAATATTCTAAGTGATATTTATTTATTTATTTATTTATTTATTTATTTATTTATTTATTTATTTATTTATTTATTTATTTATTTATTTATTTATTTATTTATTTATTTATTTATTTTTTTATTTAGTTAGTTGTTTCTTTATTTCTTTATTTATTTATTTATTTATTTACTTGTTTATTTATATCATTTTTTATTTATTTATCTATCTATTTATTTCTTTATTTATTTATAATTTAATTTACTTATTACAAAACTTGTAATTTCTAAAATTGTATTCTTCAATTTCGTTTTTGTTTTTTCTACTCTTTTCACATTGGAGGTTTTTTCGTATTTCCCTTCAAAGTATAACCATTTCATTTTGAAAAAAAAACACTAGCATAATGACTTATAAAATATTATAGAAGAAAGATATTACCATATCTCTAAACCGTAAAATGTGCGGTAACAATACTTATGTCATCAATATTTAAGAAATAGGAGATCTATCTATCTATCTAAAACAACTTTAATGGAAGTCGGAGGAAGCTCGTACTCCTAAGGTTTCTTAGAGCGATTTCTGCCCGAGACAGCACTAAATAACATTATTATAAAAAAAATTAAACAAGAAATTAAAAAATTTAACGTGATAGAAAGGCATTATAAGTAAAATATAGTTAGACTTAGTACATATAGACATACATATATTATACAGTTGGGTGCAAAAATGGGCCGCTTACCCAAATTTAGACACATTTTTCCAAAAACAGTTTATACCCTATTTGTATTGAAATTTTATAAAACCAATTGAGCAAATTTAACTAAAACAACAACTCATACAACGATATTAAAAAAATAGCCAAGATTCACTTTTGCTCCAGGTTGAAATATCGTTGCTAAAACCAAATCTACACCATTTCACCTCAAAATGTCCAGGTAGAAATGTTCATCGTCTTTGCACGCTCTTTGAGGTGCAAATTTTCAAAATACTCAAAGAAAATCAAAATACAACAAAAACTCATGAAGCCACACAGAATTATCGACTTACCTCCATGCTTCACTGTTTAATGATAAGTCTTCTATTCGCCTTGCTATGTCTACCATATACCCATGATCTTTCGCGTTTTCAATAACTGCCCACTGTATATTTCCTTTAATAGCTTTTTGCAAGATCGAACTGCAAAACATTGACTTCTTTATTTTATTAAAAAAAATCTTTATTAGACTGGCAGCGTTTCAGTTTTCTACTTAAAAACGTTCTTTATGACTATCTAACTTGTACCTTAAATATCTAATTGTTGCTGATACTACAATTCGGTACTTTCATATTAGTTGTGCGCCGATCATAGGAACGTTGCTGATGTTGCGATTCATTAACCGATGTTTGATTCAGCAGGCTTGCTGACTCTATGATTTCGTTACAACGTGTGTTTAATTTGCCAGCAAGTGTTTGTGTTGGTAAAATATTATCTTACGTTAACTTACCGTTAGGTAACATATGCCAACAATCAGAATCCTTTTAGTTTCATTGACTCATTTCTGCATAAAACTGAGTGCGTTAAAATATAATTATTGAGAAATTAAAGCAAGAAACCACAGCTTTGTTATCTTTTGTATTTAACTTTAAATGTTAAGATAATCATTGAAAGCGCATACTTTGAATTTGATATTTTTCCTGATGCAAAATATAAAGTAAAAGTATTCTGTGCGCACTTTTTCGCATAAACTTGTGAAAGATGAAATACATCATTCTCAAGTTGTATGCCATATGAGATTGCATGAGTCATTTTGTGCAGCTTTATGGGTCATCTGACCCACAAGTCAGATGATTTCATCTTCCTCTTGTTAAAACAACGAAGAGCGAAGTTTATTTCATCGGCAAAATATCAAATACCAGCGTTCAAACACTAGATTGAATTACCATGTGTATTTTCTAAATGGGATCTAGATATTTAGGGCAGATTACTGGAAAGTCATTGGATATTCCTTTTGTGAATAATGACAAATATTCTTGATATTAAAGAAAAAGACAAGATAACATACTAGGTACAAACCTATGCCAGAAAATATCTTATTAGCATTTCAAGCTTCAATGTTTATACAACATTTCATATAACCTATTATTGAAGAAAGAAAATAAATGGTTGAAGCTTAATAACCTAAATTTGTTATTTGACTTTAAAGTAGCAACAATCTTAAATAAATTAATAAAACTTAAATGCCTTTTTTAAGTTTTGTTAATTATTTAAGTGTAAACATAAAATGCGAACTCAGTGCCTGTATTTTTTATTTTATTACAAACTACACAAAGTATGGTATAAACATCACTTTCCTACATAGTAAAAGAAGCAATTAAAAAAACATCCTCATCCGTACAGTTACAGAGTTAGTTACGCAGGATGTCACATTGTCACAAGGTGAGAATTCACAAAGGTTTGCTAAGAATCCCACATAATGGAAGTCTTTCGTTTATAAATGTAGGTATTTTGATTGATGGCCGCCGCGGCCATGGCGTAGTGGGTAGAATGCGATACTCACACCCCGAAGGTCCAGGTTCGATTCCCGGCTAAACATCTCGAATTTTTCACGGGGCCACCGCTTTCGAGCTGCTGACAACACTTAAAGAGTAATAACACACACAACACGAGTAGTTGATGAGAAAGCTAGGTCCTGGTCCCCCTGAGGACTGTAGAGCCATCCAATTATTATTTTTATTGACAAAAAGCAAGCACTCCATTTTTCAGGTATTTTTAAACTTATAGATAGAGATAGATAAATGTACTTTCTTTCCCTAAAAAGTTTGCCCTACATCATATTGCTAAATTATGTACACAATTTCTGCAAAATTTCTAACTAATGCAAGTCACAAAATATAACATACATTTATATAAATGAAAATAAATTCAGAAATAAATATACGAACCGAGTGCCTTTTTTTTGCTCCTCAATGTATTACAATAGTACGAATACGTAAAGCAAGTAGTAGTAATGTTTCATAATTTCAAATGATCTTTATATGAAGTTGTTGTAGAACAAATCTTTGCCGGTTTTCCTTTTTAAGTAAAAAAGTCAAACATAATTGTTCTCCAGAATTCCCTCTCTTTAGTATGAATACATGATGCATACATCCGAACATTTATATTTATATATGTATGTGTACTTTTAACTCAAATGCTCTGTTCATGAGTGATTCAATTTTGTTCTTAAAAAAAGTTTACGAAATTTCACACGCGATCATATGCATGACGTATGACGTAGGACTCGTACTAACATTTTATGCATATGCATGACATTTCCACCCTTCAGAGATCCCCTAATTGTGAAATTTTGGGGTGAACTCTGATTAGCGACAGATGTGTACTGTGTGAAGATCTTGAAAAATAAGAGGGGAAGACATGTTCGCTTGTAAAGAAATATTCTTGAGGGTCAATATCAATGGTAGGTATTAAATATAAGAAACAAGAAAAGGAAGACGGAAGGAAGCATAGAAGGCAAAAAATCGGATGTAAAATTTGTTTCGTATTCGTTCTGTGTGGACGATGTTTGTGTGTATATTTAAATGTGTGTATGTTGTGTAATTTTTTTTAAAAATGAGATTAGGGGATCCTGGCACCCTTGATATGCATTCTCATCGCATTTGCAATTCAGGTAGGGAAAGATATGGTTGACTGCGTAAGTGTAGGGTTCTGCATATTTGCCGACTTGGAGTTTAATAAAGCTTTTCATTTTTTCATAATAAAGTCGTAAGGAGCTCGGACGGATCGAAAACGAAACAAAATTGAAAATATCATTACGAAATATCAAAATTACAGGTTTAACAATAAATTTTATTGTCAATTACAGTTTTTTGATTCTAAATTATTTAAAGCCAATACATATATTATTTACTCAACATTACTTTTACGATTGTAGCTTTCCGACGTCAAACCGTATTGGTCTGTCTCGACTCCTCTCTCGATATTCGGGTTTTTACCTTGGCTACGACAAGGTGATGATCCGAGTCGATGCTTGCATTTCCGCAGGATCGAACATCGAGAATACTGGAGGAGTGTCTACCGTCGATGGCAACATGATCAATCTGGTTGACGGTGGATCGATCAGGAGATCGCCAGCTCCCTTTGTGAATTGACAGGTGTGGGAACCGCGTTCTAGCCACAGAGAGCTTTCGCCCCGAGGCGAAGCCCTACAGCCTGAGACCGTTTCCGGATGTGTTGTCGTGCAGGCTGTGTTTACCAAAAACTTCAGCAAAGATGTCCTACTTTCCAAACTGAGCGTTCAAGTCTCCTAGAACGATTTTGTTCTTTCTAGGATATCATAGAAGTCCTCCTTGGTGTTTTCATCCTTCTCCTCCGTCGGGGCGTAAGCGCCAATTAGGCTGATATTCCCGAATTTAGCCTTGATGCGGATTGTCATGAGGCGTTCGCTAACGGGGTCGTAGCTCTCATCCGAATAAGCGCTGGCATTTCTTCCTGTAGCAATCGCTGTAGTAGATATCGCAGTTTTTCATCGTTTTTTTTCCGGGCCCATCTCACCGCACTTCCCGGATAGCGATTATGTCTACTTTGTAACAGTTAGGGCCTCCGCAAGTTGTTCGGCTGCACGTGGGCTGTTAAGGAACCTCACAATCGGTGTCGTTTGCATGGGTTGTCAACAGTTGATCCGTCCTTTTTCGAGACATATCGGTTTTTCTGAACCTCGTTATTTAACCCTCGGGCAGAGGGATCCGCTGCATACATTGGTTCACCACGGGTGTTGTGATGGCTGTGCGTCAACTTTACCTCTGCACTAACCACAGTTGGGCATAAAATAACATAATGACTAATGGCTAAAGAAACGCGACTAAACGTTAGTCATGAATAGTTTATTTGCCGGATTTATTCATGACTAACGTTTATTCATGGATTTTCGTTATTCACACATATGATTGACGGTTATTCATGATTAATGTGTATTCATGACTGACTCTGTATCATGAATAACCACCAATCGCCGGCATGTCGGAATTTACGCATATATTTGCATTTCCGGCAACGAGATCTTTTTTAATGAGAAGATGAAGTTTTTAATGTCTGGTTTATGGGCTTTATGACTGATGTAATAGATTTTGTGCAATAAATGGCTGACCATAGGAAAAAGTAATTAGCACAATAATGACAAATTCGGATATGGTCCTATTATTTTACACAGTGCTGTATATATTTACGCGGCCAAACTTCAAATACATTTAATCTATAAATGATAATAGTACAGTTCATTGCATATGCACAAAAGATCACATAACGTCACTATTGTACTACATCATAGTTTTCTGGCTGTACTACATCTAAGCAGATTTGGAGACTTCATGTTCCTTTCTATCAGGAAGCAGTAAGTATATAATTCATATTCACTGTGAAGATATTCAATATTTGACAGGTCCTACTATTAACATAAAAATATCTTCTATTGTTGATGAAACATTTTTCCAGCTCTTAAAAGAAAAGAGCGATGCTGGTCATATTGTTGCATTGTGTATAAAATGCCTACCCAGAAAAGTCAAAATAAAGGGACATTCGGGTTTATCGTCCAATTACATTAGCCATTTGAGAATTCATGATGACAAGAGTTATTTGGTTCAAGCTAAAAAAAAGTGGTAAGAAATCATCAAAAAACCAACTTACTCAAGAAAAGTTCGACAATGGTCGCCTTAAGTGTTGTTGATGATCAATATTTCAGACTAAGGAGTGAACGTGAGTAATCGCCGTTCACTGAGCAGGAAAATGAACGCCTTTTTTTCATAGCAACATGGAGCTATTAAAGGAAAAATTAAGAAGCTTAAACTTTGTTTGTACCACAGTTGACATTTGGTCAGGGCGCCGGAGAAGTTTTCTGGGTATAACAGTTCACTGGATTGAAGATAATACTTTGGAAAGAGGATCTGCATCTATAGCTTGCAGACGATTTCGCAGCTCCCACAGCTACGACAAAATTGCGGAACTTATTTGTGAAATTAATAGGTATTCAAAGAGTATGATGTGAATGATATTTGCGTAATATATGAGAACTTTGACGATTGTGCATTTGGTGATTTCGATAACGAATTTGATAATGATGATTTCACTTCGGAGAACTCCTGCTCTGCTCAGGGAGTTTCTGCACACGTTGATTTTCCTATATTATTGCCACAACATATAAAATGCTGCGGTCATACGCTAAACTTATGTTGTTCAGCAGACATCTTTAAAACAATTCGAGCCGATAAAAATGTACAGCCTATACATGACCGGGCCATGATGAAGTGTAATTTGCTTTGGCGAGTTGCGTCTCGTCCCAAGTCGGCCGAAGTTCTAGAAGAGCTGTTAGGTCACACATTTACAAGACCCGATGAAACTCGATAGAACTCCCTGTATGATGCCTTAAAACAAATAATTCAGATGGGTGCAAATGTGAGGAAGTTTTCGATGCCCTAAAACTAAAAACTAATATTAGCACGGACGGACTTTCATATATTGAAGAGCATTTGCGTGTACAGAACCGGTTGCGAAAGCGCCCGACATACTTCAGGGAGAACATCACACATACGACGGTTCAAAACTTGAGATCATACTCCACCATGAAATGAAGTATTGTAGACCTATATTATTAAGTTTGTTGAATAGTGTCCAAAGTAGGTTCCGGGAATTTATTGAATTTTCTACCACACAATCCATTGACGCATGTAACGTTCTTTGAAACAGTTGGATGGATCACCAAGGATTCCTTTGGTTCATACCAGACGTACCCTTCTTTTCTGGATGCCTTGTCGCAACGGAAGTGCAAGCTCATGGTCGGGAATCCTGCCGGAATGCCGCTTCTGATGGTGCGTCTCGGAAATCCGACAAGGAGAAACGAGCCTCAAATGATGTGGCACCTGGGAGGCAGCTGACAAAGAGCGAAAAAAATAGGAAAAGGATGACCGTGACCAAGCGTTGCGAAGAAATTACGAAATTGTTTGAAAGCTCAAGCGTCGAGGGCCATACTTCTTCAGGAGTGAAGGCAAAGAGGATCAGGTCAGCAGTAGTATCACCAACCAAAGCTGACCAATTCTTCGAAACACTTCCTTCTTTTCTGCTGGCTCCAAGAGCAAAAAAGGGGAAACGTCTGCGGACGTCAACACTGGCAGCTCCTCCCTCGCGCAAGATTTGCACAACATCGATGCCGCAAACAGTACTGGCTGCGCCAACAGGCACAAACGCGCAGTAAGCGAAAAACGAGATTCGCAGCCGTACAAGAAGGCCGCTATCTGATGCGAATAGGGAAAGCTGGCAACGACGACTGCATGACCATCATATGACGCAAATTAGATTTGCCACATTTACGAGCAGACAAACATGAAGAAATGAGCTCGAACATCAGGCATGGGCATCAGTAAAATAGGTAATTTATTTGCTTAATCTTTTTATTGTATTGAGGGATTACAAATCATTTGACTATAACGCTTCGTTACGGATTCAGACTCAACAACTTCTCTTATACCTCTTGCCGCGCTTTCGATGAAAAGCGAAAACAATTTTTACATTTGCAGCATTTTGTATAAACATAAAACAATTTTTTATCTCGGTTATGTATAAGCCATTCCCTAGTTAACTTTATAATTTTATAATATACATCCAAAGCTTAGATTTTTTCATTACTAATAAATAATGCCATGCTCATAACTTTTTTAACAAACGAAAAAGCATTCCCTGAAGATCATCGAATCATGAAATTAGGCATGCAGATACCTTGTGCGCACTTTATACAAATGTTATTAGCCGATTCATAAAAATTGTTGTTATACTCGTATAAAGATAAATTCAAACTATTTGTTTCGCATGATTCTTGAGCTGAAAGGACTTATTATCACCAAAATGATAAATAGGGGATACTGTTAGACGATTTCATGCAAGAGTCCAAAAATAATTAGGTTATTAGATTACCGGGCTCCGCAGAAAAAATTAAACCTTCTTCAAATTAATTATATCAACAAAACCATAATAATAATTATTGGATAGCGCTTCAGTCCACAGGAGGACCAGGGCCTAGCTTTCTCATCAACTACTCGTGTTGTGCGCGCTACTGTTCTCTCATGAGTAGAGGGACCTACAGTTTTTTGCCGACTCCGAACGGTGAAATCTGAGAAGCTTTTTCTTAGACAGTAAATACTCTTTGAGTGTTGTCAGAAACTCGAAAGAGGTGGTGCCGTGTAAAAATCGAGGTGTTCAGCCGGGAATCGAACCCAGCGTGATCAAATACACTTTTTCTTGTTAATAATTTGAGCATAGTTTATAATAATATGCCCATGAGATGAAGGAAAGTTATTAAGGTCATTAATGAAATTTGCATGCATCCGAAAGTAATAAAACGATATCTAAATCCGAGTTGTAAGAAGCCGTTGACAGTATATCCAATATGTTAACATTGCGGGAAAGAACACATATTAAAATTACTGCCCATCATTCCCCATGTTAAAGCATAACTTACTCAAGCAAATAAAAGAAATATTTTAAGAAAATGTGAAATTGGTATCAGTTCAATTTTATTTATATTTTACAATTAAAGTGATTGTGCGATTCTCTTATTTAAAAAATCATGATGAATAAAGGTTTGATGTTTTTTAGTTTAAAAAATGGTTCAATTATTTATCTAAAGAGAACAATCGAAAATAAAAAAGAGAGATTAAATAAGAACATGTAAACAAGAATTAAATAAAAATGTCTCGAGCTTAAATACACAGTCAGCTTTTGTTCGCATTAAAAATATTTAACTTAACTTAACGACTTCTAAAAGTGTTATTTCAGATATCATCTATCCCCTGGTAAATCCGTAGAAAAAATTTATTTACACAAATGCTTTACCAGAACGATATTGCGATGCGAGTTAGTCGAAGTATATGTAAATTTAAATTATTTTAAAGTTTAAACTTTATAAGAGTTGTTAAAAATAAAAAATTCAAAAAGACTAAATTCGATTTGTTTGCATTTGTTTGTAGTTGCCGAAGGTTGCTTGTGTGTTTATGTGCTTCTCTTTCTAAAGGATTTCACTTCTAATCCATTAACAGTTTGGTTTCAGATCAAAGAATATCTGGTGTGGTTGTGTCGTCGTGAGAGTGTTGAAGTAGACCCTTTCGCTCATCTGGTGCTGTACTCACACTTTCAGATGCTGAAGGCTCTGCAATCGCTCCAGCATACATTGACTCATATACTGGATTTGCGAAATTTCCCTGAAAATATACAAATATATGTAAGCTAATAGTTTGGAAATGAATAACTCTTGCACGTGGCGCTGAATAATCTATGTGCTTCGTTAACAGTTGTTTATAATCCCTGCAAGAGGATAGACCAAACGGGGATTCGAATTCTAGATATAGAGTTCATATTTGAAACCATTTTATTTTCCAGTGCACTTGTATAAAAAGCACCTTAGTCACTTCAGATTTCTTGGCATCTGAAAGACAACACTCCTTTCTCCAACAATTCCAATAATTTATGAATCGAACATTTTTATATGTATGTATAGGCACACTAAGCTACATATATTCAATTTGTTTTCTATTTTTGTGATGGTTATTTGGTATCCATATCTCACATTATTTTGGGTAATTATAAGTTACTTGCTAAACAAAACACGATTCTGAAACTTTTGCCTGCCAAAATAACGGGGCTTCAAAGCATTGTTGTATCCACATTTTGAGTGAAGGTTTTTAGTGGCTTTTCTTTCAAATTAATTTATGATATATTATTTAAAACATTATATTAATATTTTAATAGTAAAGTAACATGACCGCATCTTTAAAAAATGTAAGTTGCCCACAAACTATTGTAACTTTTTGTCACACTAAATAGAAAAAAAAAAACAACAAAATTTTCTCTACATAAAAGCGTTTTAAATAAATCGCTTCTGACGTTAAATGATCCGATTTAGCCTGGCACAGTGTCTAAATGAGTCGTTTATGACTCTTAAACAGTTGCTTGATATTAAAATATTCTTTAAAACAGCACATATTTATTTTACCTTATCATCCTCGTTAACAAATGATGGTGTTTCATCAATATCACCCCTATACATTGGATTTGTTATCTCCACATTATCTGTAAATCTCGCATGAGAAAACGGTTGACTAATTTTTCGTTTCCTGCAAATTAACAAAACAAAAAAATAGAAATTACCCACATTCACTCTTTTTACAAAAGGTTGCATTTTTTACTTTAAAAAGAAAATGGCACTTCCAAACAAAGCAATCAATAATATCATGGTTGCCAGTAAAACACTGAGTATAGTTAAAACTTGCGCGGAATCTTGTAAAGCTGACCCAAGAGCATCCGGGTTGCTTGATAGACAAGCTGTTATACGTCCATCAGAACATCTTTAAACACATTTATAAATTCTTAGTTTATTTCTGCTTCATCAAAACATGAATTCCATATTTCTACTTACAAGCATTCATTAATAGCGCTGCCTTTAACACAAACTCCACATTCATTCACACATTTTGGTGGTTTATTGCAGCGAACATCTTCCCATTCACTAACGCAGGTACAGTGAGGAACCATGTAAGCATCCAGCTGGCAAATGCCATTATTCATACAATGACCAATACATGGATTTTCATATCGAATTGGTTTCTGACAAAATAAAATTATATAAATTACATACATGTATAAAATGTAAAAAACTTTTTATTTTTCTTACTTCACAGAGATTTCCATTCCATTGGCCTGTGCAATTGCACATTGCTACTCCCTTAATGACATGACATGTTCCCCCATTTTGACAAATTATTCCTGTGCAAGGATTATTTGATGGAACAAGGGACTGGTCACAAACTGTATATAAATATAAGGTATTTTAATAAATCCAAGATACAATGTAGACAATCAATTATTACATCTAGGTGGATGTGATGTCTGGCAGAGATCAGTTTCACAACGATCGCCCCCGTAACGTTCTGTGCATGCACAAACTAGCAATTGTCCTCTGTCAGTGCATGTTCCTCCATTAAGGCAATAATCGTTACAGGAGTCAGATTCACATTGTTCTCCATAAAAACCAGCTGGACATTCACATTGTGGCCCTCCTTTGTTTCCAATAACACAAACGCCTTGGTTTTTGCAGAAACCCTCACAAACATTTGTTTCACAGCGCTTTCCAGTAAATCTATTTTTTGTAATTATAATTTTGCTGATTTGTTGAAACTATTTTATGCTATTACTAAATCTTTACCCATCAGGACAGTCGCATTGTGTACTCCCAGTAGCTGTTTCTCGACAAATTCCTCTATTTTCACATGTAAGATTTGCACAGTGTTCGCATTTGTCACCAGTAAACTCTTCTGGACATGTGCACCTCATACCTTCCTCTGTGATTAGGCACGAACCTCCATTGTGACAACGGCTTTGACACTCCGACACAGATGTTTCACATTTGGCTCCACCCCATCCAGAAGGACATTGACATTTCAAAGGTGGTGGTTCTGAAGAACTGGGCAAAGCGGCCGCTACTGTACAAAGCCCCCCATTCATACAATATCCAGAACAACGATAATGCTCACAAAGGTCTCCTTCAAATTGCGATTGGCAAACGCATTTCGGAATATGATCTATAATTTTACAGGTACCCAGATTACATTTTAACGGGCAATAATCGGGAACGTCGATATGAGGTTTGCATTCATCTTGCTAAGGTTGAGAAACTTGTTTATGAATGTTTGTTTGAAGTTAAATTATTTTACTTACCGCCATTACTAAGCCACTTGGACAAAGGCAAGTATAACCAGTACTACTTTCAGAAGAAAGTATGCAAAGGGCTTTCTTGGTTTTACAGGGTTCCTTTGAGCACGGATTTGTTACTGTTGGAAATAGCACAATAACAGATTGAATAAAAAAAAGTGTATTTTACACACTTACTATTTTTGTTCTGTTTCAAAGGGTGCAGAATGCCAATATCCGAGGAACGATATCCTTTTAATAAATATGTCCCGTTATCGTTACCGAACTTGTTCATTTTGATTATACTCTGATCGTATAATTTTATGTAAAGGTAATCTTCGAAAACATCAATCTTTTGAGGTTTTTCCTTGTTAGAGAATCTTCGAACAACATTTCGATCTCTTCCATTCAGTCGAACAGTTTCGATAGTACCTTTCCGGTAATCAGCCCAGTAAAGGCGACCGGTAGGATAATCTATTGACAAGCTTATTGGCCATCCAACGTCTATCTCAACAAGACTCTTCTTATTTGTTCCGTCTAAGGAAGAAACTAAAATTCCATTTTCTAAAGTTGACCAGATCATTATTCTCGATTCGGGCTCTATCACTATGTCGGTTGGATTCATTCCAGTAGAAACAAGTGCAATATGCTTTTTCCCATCAGTATCAGTTGCAATAATTTTATTGTGTCTTGAGTCTATTATGTACACCATATGCGTAACCCAATCTACAGCCAGAGATTTTGGATCATCCAATGAAGGAATCTAAAAATACATTTGGTTTAAGCAAATACTATTAATAAAATTCAAATATTACATCGAATGCTGTCAGCTCCTTAAGATCCCTTCTAAAGCGGGTAGTTTCACGCCGCACTTCGCTTGATGGGGTAGCAATTTTCATTTTGTGTACTTTTCCGTGGTGCGAATCAATCCAAAAGAGTAAAGTGTCTTTCACTCGAATCAGAATATCGAAAACATCAATTTTAATGCTATCAGTTTGAAAGAAACCCACCACTGTGGTTCCTTCTTGCTTTTCTGGAAGTATGAAACGAATTTCTTGTTCAGATGCTAACAGTAATATTTGTTCTGGGCCAGATGCTAGGCAGGTGTCATTTTTCTTTGGTCCCTTTTGATATCCGTCTGTACATTTGCAATTATAATGACCAGCTTTCTTTTCAATACAAATTTGAGAGCAAGTTCCAAATCCACAAACAGGAGGTTGACAATTCATTTCATCGGACCCATCTATACAATTATATTGACCTGTGGATAATATAAATTAATTAATTTCAGATCGACTTATTTGTTACAAATAAATTACCGTCACATCTGAAGATCTTTGATATGCAATCGTCATTTTCACACTGGAATTGATCGTGCCTACATTTTGGAAGCGCTGCACATACTTCTGGTGCTTCATCTTCCTTATCACCGCAGTCATTAATTCCATCGCACAAAGCTGACTTTCTTATACACTTTCGGTCGTTGCATCTGCAAACGATTTTTTATATCAAACCTTTTTTTTTAAATCAAACTGTAATGTATTATTTACTTAAACGCATTTGCATGACATTGTATATCAGCACAAGTTGACAAACTCTCATCAGACCCATCCGTGCAATCATCCCAGCCATCGCATTTCCATCTACTCATGATACATTTACCATTGAGACAATTAAAGTGGTCTGGTGGACATGTGCAATTCACTTCATCCGATCCGTCAGGACAATCCTCGTCTCCATCACACTGATAGCTCCTTTTCGTTTTAAAATTAAAAAAAAAAATTGGTAAAGCAAGAAAAAATATATGAGTGAAAGATCTTACTTATTGATGCAGGTATTGAATGCAGCGCATTTGAACTGATTTTCTTTGCACGTTATATTACAATCGATCTCATCACTATTATCATCACAGTGAATTTCTCCATCACAACGTTGATCATGCTTGATGCATTTTCCGGTGCCACATCTGCAATAAGAAAGTTTAAAATTTGTAAATTACATATTTAAAGAGTTTTTCATTATTTTTCAATCATGCTTTTTTTTTGTATTCAAACCTTGAGGTTTAACAGATGTGAAATTAAACTACATTTTAATCTGACTATGTCTTACCCTCTAACCAACCAAACAAAACAATTAAAATAAATCTTCTTTCTAATGTTCATATCAGTAATATCAATAATTTATTAGAAATATTTTCGAAATTAATCTTATAAATCATATTTAATCACAAAACATATTTCTCTAACAGCTTTTTGCCAGTTTCTAAGTTATTAATCTTGTAACGTATTTACAAACTTATAAAAGTATAAGATTAATTATGTGCAGGACATATAAGAAGTGTAATTTTTTAGTAAGAAGTAATTATTTACAACATATATAATAAGCACCACAGAAAACCACTTAGTCTCCGAATGAAACAATTTGTTTTGGCAAAACTTGTTGGCGGCCTTTGGAAACCGTAAAACCAGTTAAAAATAATTGCTTATGTTGGTTGGACCTTTTCCCCCGCTATCCTTTTACCTATTAACATCACTTCATTCCAACTTCTACGAAAGTGGACCCATTAGAAATCACAGTTTCAACAGCTCAAAGTAATAGGTCTGTATATCCTAAGCTCTCTCCCAAGGAGTTTTGTTTTTGGAATTCGATATAATTAAGTTAAAACTGCTACATACCGAAAATTTACAGGCATATTAAGGACATTGTTTTCTAATGAAATATTCGAAAGGAAAAAGAATTGCTTAAGATTAACACAGGGTTAAAACCTCTCAATTCTTCTTCCAAATCGATAATGTGAAATCGATTGTGCTAAGTTATTGATTGGAATGTAAACATTTAATTAGTTTTATTATTAACTCATTCGATGCAAAACAAATAAAAAACATCGTAATCGGAATAGAACGATTAAAAATGGCAATGAATTACTTGGAGTTTGTCTTTCACTGACAACGAATTACTGCAAATCAATCTTATACCAATACTCTGTTAAACTTTTTCCATAACGATAATAATTTTCAATATATTAAGATTTAAAAGAAGCTTACATCCAAAAAAGAGAAGCAGTATATTATTTTATACAGGTTCGAGATATGAAAAATGCAAACAAAATCGATCGTGTTATATGAATATATAATGCAAATTTTGTAAAGCGTCTGCGTTCTTCGAATGCAGAAGCAATGAACTAAGGGTAATTAGGGTAACAGCTTAATAAATTAATAAAACATCTTAATATTTTTTATACGCCCTTTCTATATTTTAAGCCAATGAAATATCTGCAGAATGAATCATTAATTACAATTATATTTAAATTATTCAATTTTAGAAAATCTTTATACGCAATTTTATATAATCTTTATATGCATGAGCTATATGAATCCTATACCAGGACTTCTCCTTAAGCCGTATCCACCGTATCCGCCGAATTCACCATATCCGCCGAAACCACCATATCCGCCGTATCCACCATACCCTCCGTATCCACCGCAACCACCACTGCATCCATGCCTGCCACCTCGTCGGACCACATAAAGTGGAATTGCATAGTTTACTACAACAGGTCTCCGAAGTGGAGGTCCTCCCCACGTAAATGCAGTAGATAAATCTACATTGCTTAGAATGCAAAATGCTAGTGTAATGACTATCAACAGAGATATTGTTTTCATTATAAAATTCGAACTTCTACTGACTACTATAGAACATTTATACAGAGTATTTATATTACTTTATTCATTCCAAATGAAGATGTAGGAGAATTTGTTCAGCTATCTACATATCAAGAATTACATACATTCACTCAAGTCGTACATCCCCGAAAAGCGGATATTATAGTGCTTAAGATTAGCTATTGAGTTGAATACGTAATGATGTTGATTCATTTGAGAATTGTCTTACCATTAGTTAATAAAAAATATTTTCATCAATGTCAACCTGTATATTTGATCACTATTAACACTATAGTGAATTAATAACCATTGATTAATGTATTTTTCAAGCGTTTGAGTACGAAATTCAATCACGCTCTTTTAATTATTGTTTACTCGTACTTTTTTGCGTTTTGGTTTTTTTGACTTAAGTGGCTAAATTAATGATACTAAGTACATCATTGATACTATTTTCTGCGTCAGTTGAATTTTGCGTAATTCTGTTTACAACAATTACACTTACACAATTTAACAACTGTGAAAAAAAATTAAATGTGATTGAAGTTGGGGTTCTTATAAAGTGTGTGCGAATATGTAATTCGATAAGTCTAATTTAATACAATTTGTAAAGTTTTATATGTCTCTGGTCTTTCAAATGCAGGAAAATATATATGATAGCGATCTCCCTGCAACCAAATATAAGTTTTGCGTTTAATTCATTTATTTTCGTCCACGCACATGTCAATACTGAACGCTTACAAAGAAAGAATTTACTCAATTTTAGTGTTTTGTTTCTGTACGAGTATCGTTTATTTAATTTATCCCTTACATATTAAACCAGGGAATACCAAACAGCGTGTACAGTCTATATATATACATACCGACGACAATCTTCCCAATAAACAATTTTCCTAACTAGGCATTTACAAGTCCACTGTTATTTCCTCTGTTAATTACAGGTAAGTAACATGAGAGTCTGATCATGTTGTTACGCTCTCTTTTAAAATATAGCTTTGAGAAGAAAGTTTCGTGTCCACGTGGTTTTTGTTTTTATTTTGAACGCAAATAAAACGAAATTGAACAATTGATGCAATTACCTGAATTCACTTTCTGAACAATTTCGCATTTCACAATTCAGTTCATCACTCCCATCGATACAGTCATTGTCATAATCACAGCGCCATCGACCAGGTATGCATTTCGAATTATGACACCTTTATTAAAAAAAACACTTTATTTACTATTATTTAGAGTATGCTGTACTTACTTAAAGTATGTAGCATCGCATGTCTCATTCAATGCGTGACAGCTTGGAGGTTCATCCTCCCCATTCGGGCAGTCTTTTTCTCCATCACACCTCCACGTCATAGGAATGCAACGTCCAGAAGTGCAGCTTTATTTATATGAAGTTATAAATTCTTACAATATATAAGTTATTGAGTTCAACTTACGCAAAATCACTTGATGCACACCATATTTGATCGCAATTTTCTTCATCGGACTTATCAGGGCAGTCCACATCACCATCGCATACCCACACATTGGGTATGCAACGATTGTTTCCACATCGGAACTCATCTTTTTTGCAAATTACTGCTTTACATCCAGCCTCATCTTCTCCTCCCGGACATTCTTTGATACCATTGCATTTCTTTGCCTGATCAATGCAAAAAGCGGAACTGTTTCCCCATGGTTGGCACTTAAAATGATTTTCAAAACATGTGAACTTCTCACAGTTCTGCTCATCAGAATTATCGCCGCATTGGTTAAGACCATCACAGATCGATGAAGGGTGAATACATTTGTTGTTAAAGCATTGGAACTGCCCTGGTTCACAATGAAAAGTTGGGCAATTATCAGGTTCATCACTTCCATCTCCACAATCATCTTGTGTATCACATTTCCAATAAAATGGAATACATTTATAGGTATTAACACACTGAAAGTGAGCCGCCGTACAATTGGCTTTGCATGAGCGTCCATCAACATCTAGTATAAAATTATTTGGACAGGCGCATTTGTAGTATGGCGGATCGGGAGAAAGAAGGCACAATGTTGAGCATCCTGCTGTCTTGCACGGATTTTCTGTCTTTAATGACATTTGTCGATAAGGATGAAAAATTCGAAGATCCATCGGTCGATGAATTGTTGTGATTAAAGTGGAGCAGTTCTTCCCATCATACTTGTTGCAATACTCAATAGATTTTGTTTCCCAATCCGACCAATATATTCTATCCTCCCACACAGCAATGGCAAATATGTGATGTAATTTGAGTGCAGAATTTATCCTACGTGCAAGTAGTATTCTCTGATTTTTTCCTTCCAAATCACTTACTGCAATAAAATCTTCTCTTGCATCACCCCAAAATAGTTCATTTGTTTCAAAACTTATAGTAAGTGCATTTGGCCAACCCAAGTTGTCGCGAACAATAACTCTAGTGTTTGATCCATCCATGCCAGCTTTTCCAATATGCGGGTTATCACCCCAATCTGACCAGAAAATATTACGATTAAAGGGATCCAGTGCAATGGCTCGGGGTTCACTTAAGTTTTTATTTATTAAAACCCTTCGATATTTTCCGTCCAACTTAGAAACTTCAATCGTATCCAAACCCTTGTCACACCAATACAAATTCTTTCCCACCCAATCCACAGCCAATCCATCAGGATTCTTTAACATAGCGTGGTGCAACGTAATGGTTTTGTTATCAGAAGGACAGTGTCTTTTTATCGTTACAACACTTGGCGTCACATCTGACCAAAAAAGACATTTCGAATCCCAGTCAAAGTCTAGTGCCACTGCGTTCGACAACTGATGGATCAAAATTGAAACATTTCCCCTCATGTCTACTTCCCTTATGTAGTACCTATTTGAAAATATAAACTTTACAGGATCATCGCTCGTCGCTTTGCATGTATGATGATCTTTCAATTCATATCCCTCAGTACACAGGCATTTATATGACCCATATGTATTAACACACATTTGACTACATGGTCGCTGATCTTCACATTCGTTTATATCTTCACACAGTTGATGATTTTGTTCGTGCACCTTATAGCCTGGTTTGCATATGCATTTATATCCAATTGGTAAGTCCACGCACTCATGGTCGCATATATTAAGTAGATTGCATTCGTTAACACCACAATGTTCTTCATCACTCATATCCATACAGTCGTTTGAACCATCGCATAATACACTGGTGTTAACGCAAGCGCCGTTTTTGCAACGAAACGTTTCTGGACCATTACATAATCTAGTCGAATTTGCGCATAGTAGAGCGTCCTCATCAGAACGATCTTCACAATCTGGTTTAGAGTCACAGGTAACGTTACGTGGTACACAAACGAGATTCGATGCACAAGAAAATTCATTTGCTGCACAAATAGACGTTCTCCAAAAGTTATGGGAGCAGTCTTCATATTCATCTTCACCTCCTGGGCAATCTGGTTCCCCATCACACACGTATTGTCGATCGATACACAATCCATTAGAACACAAAAAATGCGGCGGGGGACAAACGCCGACTTGTGCTTGGAGAGAAGTTAAGCCACAATGCTCCCCTTCATCTTCCAATCCGGGCGCTGGGCAATCCGGTTCACCATCACAAACCCAACGCTGAGTTATACAGCGTCCTGATAATGTGCAGCGGAACATGTTTGGCAAACACTCTCGATTAGAGCACTGCGGGCCCTCATCGGAGCCATCGCGACAGTCTGGTTTTTGGTCACACTGCCAACTACTTGGGATGCATCCATTATCGCACTGGAACTGATTTGGCTTACATTGAATTAAACAATTTATTTCATCTGAACTTGGAGATCCATCATTGCAGTCGTTTTCCCCATCACAGCGCCACTTCTCACTGATGCAGTGACCATTCGAACACTGAAACTGTCGCGATGCGCAGCCTAACGCGGTAACATTATGACAATCTGCTTCATCACTCCCGTTAGGACAGTCCGGAAATCCGTCACAGCGAAAACGTCTCATATAACAAATCGTGGAATTGCCACAATGAGTGAAATTAACGTCGCCCTGAGCGCACTCACGTGGCGGACAATATCTTTCATCACTAAAATCTTTACAGTCTTTAACTCCATTGCAGCGCAATGTCAGTGGGATACATTCTCCACTATTGCAATGATAGTGGTCTGAGGCACATTTGCAAGTGGGTTCGGATTCATCCGATCCATCTCCACAATCCTGCTCTCCATTACATGTTTGTTCTTTTGGAATACACCGATGATTCTGGCACATAAAAAAATCAGGCGGACACTCACGGATAATACAGTAACTTCTAACTTCGTCCGACCCATCTAAACAATGAGCCACATTATCGCAGGTCATCTCAAAAGGAATACATTCTCCTGACTTACACGCGAATTGACCTTTACTGCATGAGCTATTTATAGTTTGAATACAACGTTTACCATCTGATGCCAGTATTCCTCTGGTACACTGACATGTAGCAGTTCCGTTTTTACTCAAAATACATACATCTTCACAGCCGCCGTTAAGGACTTTACACTGATCTGAATCACAATTCACCGTCGTGTTTTGTACTGCAATTATTCCCATTGGACGAACAACATCTTCCCGTAGGAATATCACATCAGAACCAGAGTATTTGTTCGCTCTCACAACAGCATGCAACACCCAATCTGTCCAAAAAAGTAAGTCTCCGTAAACTGTCATAGAAAACGCATGTTTCGGCGTTGAGTGGGCTAACACAATGCGATGTGTACCATCATAGTCTGATCTCTCAATTTTATCAAGTCGTGCATCTGCCCAATACAGTTTTTGCTCTTCAAAATCAAGTGTTAAGGCATTTGGCATGAGAATGTCAGTTTTTATTATTGACTCAACACCGAATCCTGTGACGTATGCTCTTTGAACGGAAGGCGTTTGTTCATTCCAATTTGTCCAGTAAATCATTCCCATACAAGGCTCAACAGCTATACCTCGAGGCTTGTCATGAGACATGAGCTTTAAAATTGTATTTACCAGATGAATATTGTTCTCCGGATTTTCAGATGTCTTGGATAAGTCTATACTTCTAATAGTCGCATCGTTGTTTGACGTCCAAAACAAATTACGATTAACATCATCAAACGTCAGTCCCTCTACTCGTCCTTGTTTATTTACTAGAACCGCATTTCTTGTCCCATTGAAATGCACTGAATTTATTGTGCTCATATGTACGTCGGAATAGAACACTTTACTGTTTGCGTAGTCGTAAGCAAGGGCTATCACATTTCGCATATATGTGTCATTTAAAATTCTTTGTATGGGTCCATTTTTGTTCATATAGTCTGTCATGTGAATACTGTCGATTGAGCCTCGATGAGAAAAAAGTAGGAAGTTATCATATGGTTCACAACTTAACCCATCGGCTGCAATTCGACTATGAGAACAGGCACATATCGCATTGGTACCATTAAACAGACATAGTTCTTGACAACCACCATTATTTTGTCCACAAGGATTTGTTCCTTTTTGAACTCTTTTTGAATAAATTTTTAAATCTTTTATTGTGCTACCCTCCGACTTAAGAATTTCTGTAAATTCAGTTAGATTGTGCTGTGGCGCTACTTTAATACTTCCCTTGTTGTGGTTATTGTCGGCCCAGTACAAGAGGTCGTCGATTAAGCCCAGTGCTACAATTCTGTTGTATACACTGTGATTGTACAAACTATGATTTAAAAGCTGCGTTTTAAGATTTCCGTCATAGTCAACTTTCATAATGACAGCATTTCCCGCTTCGCACCAATATACTTTTGTTGCGTCAATGTCCAACACTAAGTTGTGAACTTGATTTGTTTGATTAACCAAAATAAACGGTTGACTTCCATCTAACCCTGTTCGCCCAATTACACCATCACCAACGTAAAATAAAAACCCCTGTACTGGGTCGACTGCTAGAGCAGAGGGTCGCTCTACACCAGATATTACAACATATCTAGATGAGCCATTTAAACGAGCCACCTCGATTATATTTCGCTTGATATCGCTCCAATAAATATTTCCAGCTACCCAATCTATTGCGATTCCTCCTAACCAGAATTGATTATTTTGATCCGTTTGTTCGAGTAGCTCCAATATAACTTCTCCTCCCGTTCCATCTCGTTTTATGCGTGAAATTACACCTTTTTCACTGTCTGCCCAGTAAAGGTAGTCTCCCTCCGCATAATAGTCAATATGTGTTGCTAATGACATCCGAAAAATGGATCCCAGAGTCTTAAAAATATATCTACTTATTTTAGGTAAACAGTAAGATCAATTTTAATATACCTTCTTTTCTTCCAAATTTTGTGTGGGATTTTCAATGTCAAATAATTCAATTCCTTTCAGTTCATGATTTGAATAGAAAATGAATTCCTGCTTCCCAATACATTTCGCAGGATCATTTGGATCCATTTCAAAGCCAATGGCACACTTGCAAACGTGCTCGTCGCTTCTAATTGCAAAACAGAGATGTTCGCATCCGCCACGTTTCTCTCCAGCGCAAGAATTGACGCCTTTCTGTGCTTCATTGTAGAACATTTTCAGAGCTTGAATACTTTCTATAAAAATACAAAATACAAATGATTTGAATTAATTAAAAAAGTTAAATCAAAATATTTACTTGTGTTTTTTCTTAAAAAAGATAGATTTCCGCAAGTGTTCTTCTCACAGCTCATAATCACGCTCTGAATGTTTTCTGGAAAATACAGAGTACCATTGTAGACAGTAACACTGCTAATAGTCATCACATCACTTGCAGCAAGGACGTGAACAATTTCCTTGCTTTTCATATCAAAGTATGAGATTCCAGAACCTTGATAGACAAAATACAAACGCCGGGAATCGTAATCAACCGTTAAACTTTGAACTGTTTCGATCATAGATGCAATAATACTGCGGCCAGAACCATCCATGTTGCTTACTTCGATTTTTGTTATATTATTATCCCGAGAACAATGTGTCCAAAACATTTTTCCACTAAAAAATCAAATGTGGTTAAGAATTCAACATTTAAAAATGTTGCCTTACTTTGCTGGATCAAGCGCAATACTCTCCACTAGTCCCAGGTCCTTATGTATCTCCGTAAAATATTGCCCTTTAAGATTACTCGCAAAAATTTGGCACTTTTGTTTTCCTGACGAAAAATACATGTTTCTAGCAATCCAATCGATTGCAAATCCCTGTGAAACAAAACATCTCTTTTTCTGCTACACCACATAAATATACAGATACTTACATATGGCTTCTGTATATCGGTATTCAAAATTGTGTTTATTAGACCGTTCGAAAGTCCAGCTGTTTTAATTTCGTTTAAATGAACATCTGTCCAATATATCCGACTGTCATCAACAGTGAAGTCAATTCTCTGTGGACCGAGTACCTTAAGTTTTGTAAAATCGGTTATCATTTTATTATGCATTTTGTAAATATTAGCTTTACATACCTGTGTAGATTGGCGAATAGTAGGGATCGTGTGATGATTTGGTTGCATTAGATCAATCCCACGGATTTCATTTCCCATAATGAACAACAACACTTGTTCATTGGGTACACACGTTTTGTGATCTATAGTATCTAAGCGCATTACATGCGGACACTCACATTTAAATGACTTCTTCACACTACAACAAGTCAAAAACAATTTTTTACATATGAATTATATTTCGTTTAACATGTTACCTTAGTAAACACAGATGTGAACAGCCTCCGTTATTTTTCCCACATGGATTTTCTCCGCGTGGTTGCCTGCTTGAATGAAGTACTTGTATTCCAAACGGCTGTGACAATGTCCGTTGAATAACTTGAATATCGGAACCATTCCACTTGTTTGCTCTTATAACTGAAGTGGTTCGCCAATCAGTCCAATAAACAAAATTTTCAAAAACAGATATGGCAAAAGGATGAGAAAGAATTTCCTTGTCCCTTACGACTAAATGATGGTCACTTCCATCGTATTTTGTAGTGTAGATGGCATCAGCTTTGGCATCCACCCAATAGACGCGCTTTTGTGTGTAATCAAGGGTGAGCCCGTTTGGCCATGCAGAGCTCACTTGATTCGTTTGAGTAATAATTCTTCTAAATTCACCCGCCATAGAACATCGCTCAATTCGAGGAAAGTTGTCATCCCAATCTGTCCAAAACAGAAGACCCTCTCGTGGATCTAAAGCAATTGCTCGAGGACTCTCCATGTCGCCAGCGACAATAGTTCTCCGAAAGCTGCCGTTGAGTAAAGCTACCTCAATTTGATCTAAATTGCTATCGATCCAATATAGATTCAAGCCAATCCAATCTACAGCTAATCCTTCAGTTGTAGACAGTCCTGAACGCACTACTGCTTCGGCTTTTCTTATTGACTCACCTACGAGGTGGCCCCTGTATATCTTATCGTCTATTACATCAGTCCAAAAAATTTCTACTGACCCATTGTGATATAAGAAATCTAATGCTATAGTATTTCGAAGGGAAGTGTAAAAGCTACTAACCACTGATGTTTTTAGATTTACACCACGAATTTCTTGCCGGTTACTAAATATTACATACGGTTCATCAGTTGCTGTACTTTTGCATGTAAACTTGTCGTACTGTAAACTGTATCCTTCGTGACATTTGCATTCATATACTTTGCCAACTTTCTCGCAAATTTGGGAACATGTGTCCCAATGTTCACACGAATGATCCATACTACATCGTAATCCATTTGGTTGCAAATACATATGTGGAGGACAAAAGCAGACAAATCCTTCGGGTGCATTGTGACAGTAATGAGAACAAGCATTATGTCTTTCACAAACTTTTTCCATACAACCGAAACCTTCATCAGTTGCGTCTTCACAATCGATCACTCCGTCGCATAGTTGATGTACTGCTATACATTTGTTTGAAATTGGACATAATCGATCTGGGTGATCGCACGTTATAGTTTCATTGAATTCTTTCGCTGGAGTTATTTTCGTACAATTTTCTTCGTCGGTGTTGTCGAAACAATGCGACACACCATCACATCGCAATATGTTTGGGATGCACTCAAACGGATTTCCACATGCAAATTCTAACGGGCCGCACATATTTACTGTACCAAGATCTTCTTTATGATTATCACTTTTGGTATCAGTACAATTTGCTTCATCACTGAAATCTAAACAATCATGTATTCCGTCACATCGGATTTGATCACTGTAACATCCCAATGATGGACAGTAACTTTTACCAAGACCGCAACTAGTATCGCAACCCATTTCGTCTGACATATCTCTGCAAGCATTAAACTTACAAAAAGGAACAGAGACAATTTTTTACTTAACATACCCACAGTTGTCTACTCCATCACAATGCTCTGCAAATGAATAACAACGATGGTTTTTACATTCATATTCAAAGCATATCACGTCTTCAAAGCTCTCATCAGAAATGTCGCCAATGCCTAAAAAAATTTAATATTTATTTAAATGGAACTTATTAAAAAACACAAGCCATATACCACAGTCAAACTCGCCGTCTCCAACCCAAGAAAGAGGTATACATTTTCTGTTTGATAAACATTCAAACTCGGTCTTGCTGCATGTTTTTTCTTCACATTTCATTTGATCTGTTCCGTCTGCACAATATGCAATCGAACTGCACATTAGAGTCCTCTGAAGACATCGTGTCATGTCGCAAATAAAGTGTGTTTTTAAATCACAGTTTTTAGCATTACATTGGCCATGTTCGTCATAATCTTCATCGCTGCCATCTTCACAATCTTCGAAACCATCGCAAACATCTTTCCACTTAAAACATTTACGGCCATCTTTACACATGAATTCAGTGCAATTACTTTTCGGCACTTCATCTACGCTCAGTGGCTGTGGAAGACACTCATTTGTAGTGCTATTGTAAAAATATCCCTCAAGGCATTTGCAAATAGGGCCTTTTGGAGTGTTGAAACAAAAGCTTGGACAATTTTTCATTAAACACAAGTTATAACCGGCAGTTTCCTCTGTGTATTCAAAAATCTTCAAGGCAACAGTTTGACCACGTACGGTACTGAATATTTCTGGTTGCCTGGATACAATTAGAAAAGAGCAACAATAAATAAACTTAAAAGCTATTTCAAATAAATTCACTTACGGTATTGCTTTCTTATCGAATTGATCTAAGTTACGCACATTGAGTCTCTTTATATTATCGTTCTTGTTATCAACCCAAAACACAAATCCCTTATGGTAGGCCAATGAAATGGGATGGTATTGTCCGTGTCGAAACAATATAGTACGTGCAGTTCCATCCAAGTTTGCTCTTTCTATGGAGTTCTCTTTAATGTCACACCTTGTGAAGGATGTGGATGGTAATATTACCATAACATAAAACAATATTTGAAAAACTTGCTTCAACTCACCAATATAGTAAATGATCTACATGGTCCATAGTGATACTCCTCGGCCATAGCATGGGCATACGTTCTGTTGACTCAACTATAGTGGTTATGTGAGAACCATCAGTCCAGGATCGTTTTATTGAACCACCTTCTTCTCCAAAAAACCAATGGGACCAGAAAATAAATTTATCAATAGTGTTTATAGCTAGTGACCTGCAAATATCTTTTATTTAACAATATTCATTTGGGAACACTGTACGCTTACTTTGGTTCCTTGCCAATTGGTATAGTAATGGTAATTGTAAGATTGGATGTATGGGCCACTATAAGTTGATTGTTGTTGCTCCAATACAGGTAATTTCGTACATCATCATATCCAAACACAGCGTCTCCTTCTATATCTTCCACTAATAATTTTCTTTCTGTTCCATCAAGTTTTTGACTATAAATAGCGTAACCATTCCTGTTGTACAGAAAGAAGTCAAAAATAGAATCAACTGATTAAGACAACCAAAAAATCCTACCGTGTACTTTGTATGAAGTAAATTAATCTTTCTTGAACGTTAACATCGAATCCTGACGAACGACTTATATTATAAATTGGCACGATTAAATCTTCATTAACTTCTAACTCCGGAGTGTTATTTTTTGTACGGTTGAGTGACATTCCAGATATACAGGATAATCGTTTTTGAATGTAGAGTAAAATAGTGTTTTCTTCAATAAGAATACACTCAGTTTTGTTCACAAGTTGGTAACCCGGTGAACAAGCACATTGAACTGCAGCAAAAGTTTTTTTCCAAAGTGGAATACACATTTGACTGCAATTACCGTTATTTTCACGACATGGATGTGCAACTAGAAGAAATTATATAGATCAACTTTAACAATCTTCAAATAAAATAAAAATATTTTACCTTCCGGTTGCTTTTGACGATGAAATATCCTAAAATCATATGGTTTTGTTACATCTCCTACTAACTGTTTAGCTTTCAGTGTAAACTTGTTCATCGTTATCACATAATTATCAGCCCAAGGAGCAATATAAATTGTATCCTCGAAAATTTCTACTTCATGAAAAGATTTTAAGGTAAAAGGAGTCTGGAAAGGAAACAATGACATGTTGCTGCTACTGAATTATAAACTTATAAATTATAAACTTACATCTAAAGTTTTTTTCATCACCCATCTATTCTGTCCGTCATAATCAACACGTTCGATAGCGTCTTCATAAACATCAATCCAATATACATGTTCATTTGCAAGATCAAGATTAATACGGTGTGGGTAATAAATCGCAGTAGAGACTATCACAGTTTGATTAGTGCCATCCAGATTGGCACGGCTAAGGCTTGGGCTCCAATCAGCGATAAATATCAACCTTTAGAAAAATATCAGGAATAAGATCTTATCAATTTCGACACAACCCATTAATAAACCCTTTAAGTGTTGCACAAAAAAACAGTAGGTAGTTAACAATTTTGAGGTCGCCGTAGCGTAGAGGGCGACGCTCACACGCCGAAGGTCTAGGTTCGATTCCCAGCTCAACACCAATTTTTCGAATTTATCACGGCATCATCTCTTTCGAGCTGATGACAACATTCAAAGAGTAATAACTGTCTAAGAAAGCTTCTCAAATTTCGCTGTTCGGAGTCGGCAAAAAACTGTAGGTCCCTTCTACTCGTGAGAGAACGCCCTGGTCCCCCTGTGGACTCTAGCGCCAGCAATTATTATTAGTTAACAATTTTAAATTTTACCAGGTTGATGAAGTATAGACGATGGTTAAGTATATAATCTCAACAAGTTTCGCATTTACATCACAGGATTATCATCTCAGAATAATAATAATGATCTTTCATTTAAAAAAGTAAAATTATTTCCCACCTAAAGGGGAACAATATTTTTACTCTCCCTCTCTCTCTCTCTCTCTCCTTCCTTTAAAAGCATTCCTTGGTAAGGATTATAACAATTTACAAACTATGTTTTTTTGGGGCTAAGCACGGGGTTAAAAAGGCCACCCTCTCCCATTACACATCATTAAATATTCTTTATAATCTCCATTGTTAAAGACATGGTTGGTTTCAAGCGAAAAATCCTTTTACCATATACAGCACAGTGCAAAATAATAACACTGTGTTCAAACTTGTCACAATGTTGTCACTATTTTGCTAATAACTTTTTCCTACCATCATGTAAACACACCATATTTATGGCACAACATCCTTATTCTATTAGCAATAATAAGAGAAAAAAAACTGCAAAAGACCCGTTATCCGGAACAACACCGAATTTCGGTGTGTGCAAGATAATAGCACCAAGATCAAGGATTCTTAAATATGAAGCAAAAGTTAATGTAATAGTAAAGTTTTTTGTTCTCATTTTTTTATTGGATTAGTACTTGGTCGTATAACCTTTATTTAAGTAAAGCGTCACAACATCGTGGCATGGAGTCGATTAAGGCCTGACATCGCTGAACAGGGATACTCCTCCACGCAACTTGCACAACATCCTATAGCTGTTTTTTTATTTTTGGTTTTTGCTACAGCTTTCTTAACATCTGTCCAGAGGTTTTCAATGGGATACAGGTCCGGAGACTGAGGCGTCCACTCCATAACTTGAACTCCATTGCTTCGGAAAAATTCTTTGGACAGGTTCCTCGTATGTTTTAGATCATTGTCTTGCTGTAGAATCCCATTAAGCAGCTTATTCCACTCTGCAGAAGGCAGCATTGTTTCTCTCATTACGTTGACATAGACTCCGGCTGTCCTCATCGGTTTTATTCAAAAACTGGGACCAGTACCATAATAGCAAAGCATCCCCATGCGCTAATTTTTGCTCTACCGTTCATTACAGTCTTCATAGTACACTTCGGATGGTTTTTTCGCCTGCGAACAAAAGTCCTATTCCCGGAAGTACTAAACAAAACTATTTTGGATTCGTCCGTCCATAATATTAATATATTTTTAGAGGGTTGCCAGTTCAGGTGTTCTTTCGTAAATTTGGTAGGTTGATTTTTGACAGTAGTGGCACTTTTCTGGGACTCCCGGTAGGTAAATTCTTCTTTACCAGCTTTCTTCTTATTGGTGATGTCTCCACGGGTAAATGTAACTCCTCTTTTATTTTCCTAGCGTTCATAAACGGGTTACGTTTGACTAATCTTACTATTGTCGGCGGGAGTTAGTTTCGATTTTCTTCCTTTTTTTTCTTCCTGTTGAGCGTATTTTTTGGCATTTGCAATCATTTTATTTGAAGACCCAACAGTTTCACTTATAAATTTGCAAGTTTTACCCTCAAAAAGCAATTTTTTTATTAAGACACTTTTCTCTGGAGTTCAATGAACACCACAACCCATTTTGGAATATTGGAATATTATCTTTTAATAATTACAATAATATGTGTAAAATTAGTTTATAGCCAAAAACAATTCAAAAGAAAGGTGTACACTTCGAAAACGCTACTCAGAATGATGTGATGCTATTATTTTGCACATTTAAATTCGGCTGCATTTCCGCTAGCGAAACCTTTCTTAATGACAAGATGCTTTTTTATATTGTCTTGTATATGGGTTTTATGACTGATATAATAAGGATGTTGTGCAATAAATATGAGGCTCCTGCCTGTCCATAGGAAAAAGTAATTAGCATAATAGTGACAAAGCCGAAAACAGTGCTATTACCCTGCACAGTACTGTACGTATAAGATATCTGAACTTTTCTGAACATATCCGCAGCAAAAAAAAAAGTGAAGGTATCATTATTTGACATTTCTACATACCCCTTTGTTGGATCTAGTACCATCGATGCTGGCTTAAGAACATCACTTAAAATGATTTTACAATGGACCATGTCATTTGTGCACATAAACATAAGGCCAAGTTCATCACTGAGAAAATACCAGTTTCCTGATATCCAATCCAGACGAATTTTGTCAATTGCTGCAAAGAAAAATTTTAAAGAAAATTTAAAACAGGTTTGGTTGGTAATTTAAAAGCTATAACGCAAAGAACCTGGACCGTATTGGGACGAAGAATAACGATTTTTCAAATTTATGTTCCACAAATAAAAACAATACTATAAACGAGTTATAAGGAGAAATGGTTTAATTAAATTATACAGCATAAACTATTTTTAATGGATCGAATCTAATAATTAAGATTGTTGAAAGATAGGTAAAAATAAGATTTTGTGAATTCAATTAAATATGGTCTTGATAAAAACGAAACTAATAAATATAGAGCCGTGAGTTTGATAAATTATATTTTTAAGACGAGAATTCACATATATTACTTTTATCGAATATTGTATTATAAAATTATTATTATTATATAGTTATTGTGTAAATATATAATGGATAACTCGTTAACTACGTAACTTTTAATCATTATATGACATGGCATTTAAAAAAAAATCAATTTTTAATTTTAATCTTCATATGTTGAAATAGAAACTCCACCCCATTCTATGTCTATTTTATTTCTTTATCCTTAAGATGATACAAACCCTCAAACACGAATATATATATCATAATGAATTAAAATACAGCGGTAAAATATAACTGGCAAAAATACAAAAACAGTTTAATATTTCTTTTGCTGTCGGTTATTTTTATGGTTTCATTTCCACGAAATCAGTGACTTTTTTTTTATTTTTTTCTATCTATCTACAACACAACCTTTATGCTTGAGTGTTACTTTTTTCACATATAAACGTTTCCTTTTGCTATTGAAACTGCATTTTTGAGAAGAGACAAAAATAAGCAATATTTGATGGTGACGACGAAGGCCTAGCTTCTTCAGTAACCTACTCATATTGTGCGCGTGTAGAAGGGAATTACAGTTTTTTGCCGACTCGAAGGTGAACTTTGAGAATCTTTTTTGTAGACAGCTATTACATTTTAAATGTTACTTTGAAATAATTTTTTTGTTACGAAAACACTCTAGTCACAAATTATTTGGGCTTTTTACTGCCTTTTCCACATCTACAGTAACTGTCTGATGTTCTGATTTCAATTCGTTCACCTTTTTATTTTTGCTGACGAAAAGTTTATTAAAAAAGTAAAGAAAAAATAATAATTTCAACATTAAAGAAACTATCTTGATTAACACAGTATATCTGGCCTCCGACATCGAGCATCTACCTCTAGCACTTACTTCTTACTTACATTCTAACTTATTTCTTATTATAGATAGATTTTTATTTCATTCCTAAATAATACTTGCGTGGTTGCATATCACGCAATTTACAGTTTAGAGATGTGATATGCACTAAATATATCTTTCAACTAAAATAAATTTATTTATAAATTATAAGGTCAGATAGGACAAAACCCTTCATTTATGTAAGAAAATTTCACCTTTGAAAACAGGAACATACTAGAAATATTCTTATAATTAACCTTTAGAAGCCCAAGCACAATATTTTACTATTATAAACCCTTAGAAGGACAAACACGATTGTAAATAAGTAAAATATTATTAATACAATATTTTTCAACAAAAATTAAGTGGCGCAAACCTAATGTTAATGTAAAAGGTAAATATACCAAAAGCACTATATGGCGAACATAATACCACTGTCATATTTACATTTATCTACTAAAGAAGAATTTTAGACGGGGCAAATTTAACATTTAACATATAACAGTCACTTCTCTTTGCGTACGTTGTTTAAAAGATCAATGTAACCAAGTTTTGTTGTAAGCTCCATTGTATCCAGTTTCTTGTCAGTTCACCTATTTTAAAGCTAAATTTTTGAAAATTCTCAACTCACAGGGTGCACTAGCGATGATCTCTGGTAAAGGCATAACCCAGCTATCAGTAAGATTGTCTATTTTATGGCATCTCATCGACTTTTGCTCCCAAGGACTAACATACATGGCACATAAAGTTCGGTTCCTGTGCCAAATTTCTATGGCAGAAACGGAAGAACTTGGATAAACTCCCAATGACTCTCCACTTAATGATACAACTTGAATATCATTTTGTGTAAAAAATGCTAATGATGCATTCTCGTTTTGCGGAACTGTAATGAAACACTACATTTAAAATCATTATGTTAAAGTTTAAAAGGTATTCAAATCAAATACCATTAATAGCGAAACATCGATTTTTACTCCTCACATACCCCGAAACACATTGACATTCATAAGATCCATGTGTATTTTTACATTGCTGATCACATATTCCTTCAATAGAACATTCGTCAAAGTCCTGGCATTGTGTTCCAATTGGTTCTTGACCCACTGGACAAAAACACTTTGGTCCATTATTAGTTAGTTTACAATTGTATGAACAGTTCATTGAACTGCAAAGTTTTTCTTGAGTATCTATAACAAAGAGAAAAACGAAATAAATTAAGGAAGCATACTTTGGCAATTGTTAGCTTTATCCAACTTACCACATTTCCATTCATCACTGTCACAGTCCCAATTACCGTCACAAAATTTTGATATATCTAAACAAATTCCATTCTTACATTCGCTTTGATATGAATAACATTTTGGTGTGGCGCTTCGACCTTGTACAAAAGAAGAGCATTAGTGAATACATTTATAACACTGTTTGAGATATTGAGCTATTCCTACAATTGCTCTCATCCGAAATATCATTTAAACCACAGTCATGTTCTCCGTCGCACATCCAGTTGTTAGGTATACACTTGCGTGAAGTTGCACACAGAAATTGTCCTTCATTACATTTCGTTGCGTTTGCTGGAAACAAATGAGTACTCGTTTGAATAAATTATTTTTTATGTAAGGTGTAAACTTATTTTTGCAAACATAATATTTGAGTTTTAATAAACTTTTTTTTAACTTTACTTTCCTATAAATTACAATACAAAAGTACAGTAAGTTTTTTTGCTTTAATAACACATTGCATGTGTATGCTAATAATAAAAGCGTTTAGAACTTTAATACTCATTTAAATGTACAAAGTTTGTAAAAAAAAATAAAACAGAATGCTGATGGTGATATGAGTAGTGCAATGCATATCACAATCATAAAAACAATCAAACACTTAAATTTGTTGGACGGTGTCTTATTATCGTAATTTTTTAAATAATTTTTTAATGCCACCCAAATTTTAATTAATACGATTTTAATTAATCCAAGAGATATTTTTTAAATGATATTGTAAGTAATTTGTCCAGAGTTGGCCATTAACCGTTCATTATGCCGCGATTTTTATATGCTGCCCTTCAATATTAGGTCTTCCTTGAAGCCAGAATGTATTTGCGGCGTTATTTGACAATTAGTAAATCCCTGCCTATATGCCAACATGCCCAATAATAGTAAAATAAATTCGGTCAAAACAAGACTACACGTTCTCACTGAGCTATTAAAAAGGGTGCTCGAGTGCAAGTAAATTACTTTTGCTTAATTTATGCTTTTCTGGTAATTGGTTTAAAGGCTGGTATTTCCTTTGGGCCCAATTGGAAATTTCGCCATCTCAGCCTATGCCGTCCTCGGTTACGTTGTTCCATTGGCTCGGATTCGAAGATTTGTTGGACCGAGTCAACAGCGAAATTGCATGATCAGACTCATGTCACCGTTCAGCCCGTGAAGTTCGTCTTTAAATCATTTCATCCATATGCAATCGACGAAAGCAAGACCAAAATCGCACGCAGAACTTTTTTCTGAAAAAGACTAAGGGCTTCCTCATCCGCTGGCATGATCAACCTATTATACAAAACCAGCTTAGTCTTTCGAGAGAGGACCTCTCAGCTCAAAACAATGATTGAGAAGAGAAATTTTATGTTTGATTTTGTTTCTGATGATGTTGTCCCTATTTACCGCCGAGGTAGATGAAGATCTTGAATGCTACGAAGTTCCTGCTGTCTGATATTGCAACTTGCCCAATACGTCAGTGTTGTTTGTCCTTTATTGAAGACATTTTAGCCCTTTTGATTCAATGACAGCAAACATTTCATTAACTCCTTGCTGTGTTTCTCCAATCACGTCAATGTCGTCCGCGTTACGCGCGGTTTTCTCAAAAAGAAAAGGATAATGCACATGAGGCAAAGGATTTGCAAGGATTTGCACTCACTGCTCTTGCTAGTGCACAGGTCAAACTGATATAAAGCCTCCTCGCAACGCCCCCTAGAATATCATCACAAGATCTGTAGTATGGTGAACAAATATATGCAAAGAACCCCTCGCCCCAAAGTTAAATAATGAACTTAAGCTTACAACACGTAAAAAAATATGCCTTCTTATCCGAGTACAAAGATTAGTCCATTGAACAGTAGTCTGAGCTGAGGTGTAACTTTCTCACACAAAGGATCAATAAAACCCTTCACTCACTCATCTTAGAATAGACATTTTTAACCAACATACGGGAAAGATGAATCTTTGACTTGTAGATGAATCTTTGTTTTGTTTCTTACGTCGCTGAAAAGATCAATCTATATTTAACTTTGGGTCTTAATTAACCTGTCCAAGCACTGCAACGTTTTAGGAACATTAAGGAACAATGCAATTCACCTTACGTGGATGCCAGGACAGTGATATTAAGAGAGATTGCTAAGTCGATGAATTCGTTTTACCATAAAGCAACTTGATCTCTCCCACAATTTGCCGTATCCATCAACAGAGTTTTACCTCCGAAAAGTCAAAAATTCTAAATGATCGAAATCTTGTAACGTCAATCTTGGCATTACACGTCTTGAGTTTAAATTTATATTTTCTTGTGTACAATTTTGCCACTTTTGGTGTAACAAAAACGATAAAGATTCGCTTATACGAGTGTGCTAGCGAACATTTCATTGGTGACTGGCTTTAATCCTCCAGTTAAGTTGAGCGGATACTTAGAGGGCATGGCTCGAAAGTTGATCAGTGAGTTTCGCACAATCATCTATGGCATTAAATAGTTTAAAATCGCTCTTCTTTGGAAATTTTTTGTTTCATATCAGGTGTTGAATGCTGAATCTTGTTGTGTAAATTCTCAAATTTTTCCAAAACCCGTGGCATATGGCTTAAATTATTTTTAAAGGTCGCTGATTATGTATTGGTAGTCTAGTATAACTATTTCCATTTACTTAGCTTCCTACCAATATTGTGCCATCTGATATGAGATTATCAAAATCTAAGTACAGATAATTTATTTAATGAGAGTAAATATGTTTTAGCGGTGTAAATATGGTAAAATATGTGGTAACGGAGCAAATACGAAATTAGAGTCAATATACTCAAATCTAATATACTAAACGGTTTGAATGCCATTCTGCGATTCTTTAATTTAATTTTTAAACACAATTTAATTTTAAAAACAATTGGAAATACAACATAAATCCCATGGAAATTATGGAAATGGCCTCCAGCATATACGGTTTTTCAGCCCAGCCATAACAAAAAAAAAGCTTCCAAAAAATTACTTCCAAAATGGGTAGGGTTTAGCTATATGCGTTCTGCGGCACAGCATTATTTTTTTATTAAAACGGCTCCTTAAAAGCTTAATAATAATAGAAGACAATATACATGCCTAGTTTTTTAAATGAATAATAATACTTATATTTTTTATATTCATCTTAAAGTCATGAAGTGCAATGAATATCGCTTAGAAGCTCGTATTTATTTACTTCTTGGAGAAAACATACAAAATCCACTTTAATACCACATGGGTTACCAAAGCGTATTAGGAATGAGTAAAGTTGCAGGAAAGTAGATTTTTACAATTCACACGTTTTCTGTCATGTGTTCTTAGTGCATAAAATATAAATGTACACATGTGTGATACATAAAGCACGAAATGAAAGAGTTACAAATCATCAGTGAGAATTATCTGCTGAAATGAGTTGTGATACTCCCAGTAGATACGATGCGACACTTCACAAATGAAAAGTTGGTGAAAGACTCTTACCAAGCAATTGAATAATAAATTTGATTTGTCTCTTTATTTACATTAATCATTAATTTGCAAAGAAGAAGAAACTTTAATATTTTCTAAACAAGTTATATTTAAAGCTAAATTTAAAGGTAAAACGTAGTAAATATCGAGCAATCCTATGGAAAATAGATAAGTAACTACACAGTATTCTCTAAAAAAGCTTGACTGGAGAAAGAATGCACAACAAAGTAATATTGAATATTAGTAGAGAAAGTATCATATTTAATACGTGCAATATTTCTATTTATCTCTAGGTTAACTAAGAAGAAAATATTGGCTAACATATAAACCGCTGTGTCAAAAATAGGTTTATTCACATCACTGAGGCCGAGAAATATATAGGTTTGTGCACAAGTTTGATCAGCTTTGAAATAGTTAACAATGCGACTACATTAGCCTGTCATTTTAAAAATGAATCCTTTTCACGTGGCTTATTGATCAAATTTGACTTGCTATAGTAGCATTCATCTAACGTTCTTTATATACAATATAAATTCGACATTTGTTTTGTGATGTGATTTCACATATTAAATTTTAATATGAGATTAGTTACAGTCTTATTTTTGGAAAAAACAGAAGGCAGTTTTTTCTACTAACTTTAAAGAGGAAGCGTTTACATAGGAAGCTTTTACAGGAATTACGGAGCACTTACCACATTCAGGAGGCTCATCAGATTTATCATGACAATCATATTTCGAATCACATTTCCATCTCATAGGAATGCAATTACCATCGTTACAGGTGAAATAAGATGACGAGCACGTTCCTACACAGAAAACAAGATAGACATAATGAATACATGACCCGCAGGTAAAATTTAATACAAATAATCTACTAATTTTCGAATTAAAGAAATGATGATAGATTATGAAATGTCCATGCCATATCACTCAATAAAAGAAGCTTTGTATGAAACTCAAGTCTATACACGATTAAAAAAAATAAGTACGATTCCGAATACGAAAACAATTATTTGATTTGAAGAACATTTATTTATAGGCATTGATTATCCAAAATTACAAGTATACATTACAGACCTCAATAACTTATGTTGTGCGGCTGTGTTGTGATTTATTAACTGAAATAGTGCCAGTTTAAGTTTATTTATTTACTGAAACAATGTCAGTTTAAGAAAAATACCTTACAGAATCTGCCCAAGGATGATAATCTCTTTAAAGATCATTTGAACAAAAGAGCTGAAATCCCTTTTGCCCATCCTAAAAAGTTTCCTTTGTGTTCCTTAATACATTGAACGCTTCGCACAGTTGAAAACCGTTTTCTCTTTACATTTCAACCTTTTAATCAATTTACTCTCTTAGTAACTTTTGGAATAAGGAACAGAGAATTAGTTTGGTCGGCAAAGTTATTTTCAGACCTTATATTTTCCTTTTACGGTTAAGAACTGGAATAAGCAGATAAATAAATAAATATCGAATTTTTATTTAAAAGGTGGTTTGTAATTCGAAGATTCACGTTCCTTTTGATTCCCACTCATCTTTCAGTATACATATGTATGTCGCGTAATAATTCCTTTATTGATGATTCTTCTGCACTATAAATGCTATTATTCATCACATGTCTTTAATTGCATCAGAAAAGCTTATCTTTGAATAAATATTTCAATGTTTTAACTTAATAGTAGCCGACATGGCGCCGAGATTAAGTATGTCGACCCATTCAAAGGAGTTCAAAGGAACAGTTTGTTTTTTATTCTTGACAATCCGCATCGCAAGATACTGACAATTTTTAATATCACGCAAATTGCATTAGTTATAACCGCAGTGACAACTAAATTAACTAAATATATTTAACCACAAAAATCGCACGTTCAAATTAAATATCACGCAAGCATGATCCGAATTGTCAGAATCGTTTATTTATTTGAAAACAAAAGAATTATATTAAAATACAAAGATGGATAAAAACATTTGTATACACGGAACTTGCGAATAATATAAAGGTTCGCTTTTTATAAATGTTCTTAATATAGAGAGTAAAGGTGGTGACGTAGTAGGTCAAGTCATATTAGACTTTCATCTTTTATACTTCTCACAACTTTCGAACCATATAGTGCGTGAGACAGTAGCCTCACTCTGGCTACGGCAAATTTGTCACATAGGTCGTGCTTAGGTTATATAATACCCTTGAAATCGTTCCGCTTGAGATTTTTCAAATACAGCTCTTCAGGAATAAGCCAGCTATGATTCACGTACTCCTGTTTTTCCGGAGTTCCATAGTGACAGGTGTCAAACGAGTTGTCCAAATACCGAAGGGAGCAGCTCAGACAAAGTATTGGCCAACCATTATTTAATATGTCAAATATCCATTAATTGTTCTTTTACCCGTTAAAACTAATTTTAAGTTCACTTTCAAATGTATACATTTTAATTTAAGTTATTAATTGAATTTCACAATGAATCATTGCCTTTTATAATAATTTTACACAAGAGACGTACGCCGAAAACTATTTATTATAAAAAAAAGAGCAAATTTGCCTAGGTAAGTAGTTGAAAATAGTACTTTTTCGACATTCTTAGCGAACTGAGCAACATAAGTGTGAAATGTATCAACATCTATTTGTATTGAGGTTTCTTAGGGGAAATGAGTAGAAAAGGATTATGACATAGGCAAAATTTATGTTCACTTAACATATCAAGTTTGTATCCTGAATAATATATTCAGACCATTTTAACGTTTCTAATTTTCTGAGGATTAGGTTCTATCTCAAAAATCTACAATACAAATACGTCGACTTAATTCCGGTTACTTTAGATTACCAAACAATAAAAAAAAATACACATTTTTTAAATAAATTTTTTTAAATGATTTATTAACTGCTGAAAGCCCTCCAAAAAAACAATAGAATTTTTACATTCTATATGCAAAGAAGCCTTATATAATTATATAATATGTAAATAATATGTTATATAATTATATAATAGTGATTTCCGTGTCCAAGAACAAACAATTTGAACATTAACCTCTTTATATTATGCACCCAGTCTTACATCGACTGTTATAAATACGGTTAAAATTGGGTGGACACATCCGATTTATCTCGTACTATTTATTTTAAAACACATTTATTTGAATTAGTTTCACTGCTGTCTTTTGTCGGTTTGTATCGTCAAGCTGCTAACATGGAGAATTCCATAGCATAAAATAACTAAGACTATGATATTCACGTAGGTTATATTCTGGTCCTGAGAAAAATTGAGCCCACTTTAAACACGTGGATGAAGTATGAATACACTAGTTAACACCGAACCCACAACAACCATGGTTCGAATAAAATGAAGGCATTGATGTAATATGGTGGTCTCCGCTTGGTAAACTTCCTGAACAAGATCTTCAGAATAGCTGAACCAAATCAGAGAATGTTTTGCCATAACAACTACCTTTTAAACCAACCCTGTACAAGTTTTACTGCAGAACGAGCCGAAGGTTTTGTTTTCGGATCTCAAGTAAAAAAAAATTGAAGCATGACAAGATGAAATGTTTTCAGCCAAAAGGAGACTATATGAAAAATGGGCCCAATTTAATAAAACTCCAGGCTAATGATTTATGGGCTTTTGAGAGTAAAAATTGATGTTAGACATCATGAATGTTTTCAATTATTTCTTTAATACTAACAAGCTGCGTGATTTATATATTTTATAATATAATTATTCCGCTGGTTCTTGCTGAAACACAAGAAAGGGATCACAAAATGCATATTTATATTCTTGAAAACATTTTTTTTTCACATGCGCATTTAAGTGAATGAAAGCATATTTAAAATTACTGTCGACATATATGTACATACATGCAAACATTTTATTTTCTTAATAAACTCTCAAAACAAAGATACCTCTTTTTGAGTTCAACAACCTCATGGCGCCAGTAGTCGCTCACGTACTACACTAAACTACACAAATCGCACATCCACAATCACAAGACATAACATTGCAAACAAGCACGCAAACAGGACTAGCCCTTGTTTAAAAATACATTTACAGCAAATCCCTTGCGTGACGTCTTGTATAACTGCCTCGACCTTGTGGAGGCATTAAATTCAAAAAAGGCAAAATAATATACATAAATAGGTTAAATCATGATTTTCTATTTCATAGAACAGGAACAAACAAAATCGTGTAGTTAAATTTTCAAAGGGGGCCCAGTTTCTTAATATGTGTTGTGAAATCCGTACAGTAAATTTTATCATTAAGGTTCGGTCACTTCAATTAACCCTTCAGAAAAGCCGTTACTTAATATATATATCCGAATATATGCACCTCTTACGCTTAAATATATCTACTGCGTTAACTAGATCACATACTAATTCACCCAGTTTTTTTTTTTAATACAAACGTACAAAAACTTCTACATGTATTATTATAAATAGATACAAAATAAATTGAACAAAATAGTAAATCAAAGAAAGCTGGTGAGTTTGTTTTTTTTTTCACACATACAGACTTAATGAAATGTTAAATTTGAAGCGGAAGACTCAATTAAAACTGTGCTCTTGACAAGGAGGGGCATTATACGATGCACGTCGTTAGTATTCATCTCAAAAATTAAGCGAGACTCAATTTAAGTTCAAGTAATGCTTGTAGTCAACAAGCCGTCCTCAAATGATGGACACACGTACGAATGAATGTTTCAAGTCAAAATATCCCATTACAGTTGCAGTCGGTCGCGATAGACAGAAAATTTTATGGTTTCTTCGAAGTAAATACAATAATGCAAGTGTCATCTTTGTGAATGTTTTCATTGTTATCATTATTGCCATCAGTTACACAACAAATATGTCAACAATAACTGTTGCTCTCTCGTGTATGAGGTGCGGCAAAATATATACTCATATGTGTTTGCTCCTAGATTTAATGACTGTATATTTTATGATAAAATGTTTACTTAGTTAAGTAAGAACTAACCTATTCATATTTTTCTCTTTACTTGGGGCCACAAAGGCCGATGACCCATAAAAGGTCGGATGACAGATTTAATAAGATAGTAGTCCATATGATTATTTGAAAGAAAAAATACTTATCAGAGAACGAGTAAATGTATTACAAAAAAGGCCATTGGTTTGTAAAAATCACAAAACATTATTTTACTGACAGATTTTTCCATTATTTTTACTAAAAAACATATAACGTTTTCTTTGAGCAGTTCAAAATTTGAGAAAGTTCAATAATTCTACTACTAATGAAAACCACCAACTGTCGATGGAAAAAAAGCAGTTTCAAAATCTGAAAACTATTACTATTTTCTTTTCTACATTTTAGTTTCTTGCCGAGAAATTTGAAATTTGTGTCCATCGCTACCGAGGACAGCATTGCCAACGAAATTAAATAAAAAAAAATTGTATTGATATTTAAAAAAAATATATGCAGAGCTGTCATTCGAGGGGTACGCCACATGGCTGCTGAAATGAAAACATTTGAGAAACTTAACCATTTCTAGGCCAAAATCACTTTTCATTGGAAAAAAAAATCTTTCAATGAACTACATTGTAAACAAAAGAAAACCGAAATTCAAAATTATTTGATAATTCGAGGAATTGGCTACTAACAAATCGTTCGAATAATAAAAATGGCACGGACGTTGCATCTAGAAAATTATGAAACGTGACTGTGCATTAAAATTTAGACATTCTTACATTTTCATAATCAACATATTAATTTATGCCATTCATGAGGTTTATGTAAGATTTTAACCACGAGGCATTTAAATCGTAAAAGTAAAAAAAGGAATGTAGATTATTGCTTAAATAAAACGGCATATAGATGTCAGCGATAGTGTAATTACCTTATAGCTGATACATCTGCTAATACCTGCTATGCGTACTAAAATGTATACTCTTCTTAAATTATGCACGTTCAAACAAATAAGGAAATGGAGTCTGTGCGTCACTATGGCAATTATATAACATTGTTTTAACAACATACTGAGAATATTTAAATACTGCACTGTATAAGCAGTAATGCTTTTTGGCAGGAAAGTGATTGTGGCATATATTTATGTGGATTTAGTTCTTAAGTCCTTATGTGCCATAAGAAAAAAAAAAGATTACTTGATCATATAAATTCTGCTCGAGTGCTAACACTAGAATGAAATTTGTTGCACGATGGATTTGGCAGTTGGCTCACATTGTCAACACCACCCTACGTTTGTAACGTCCGGTTTATATTCCCAAAGCAAACACGTAAATTGTGTTGAAAAAAATTCAAAGAAAACTTTTTTTAATATTAGGGATCGGCAATGAAGAAGATTAGCAAGGAGAACAATTTTATAACCATGTTAAGAAATTGTTAAAAAATAAAACGGTATGAGTTCATACAAACTAAATATGAACACACATGTTTTTTTTCAAATGCATTAAATCGAGATCGTTTAAAGTTGTTTTTAGGTAAATTATGGTATGTCAAATTAAATTGAGGTATTGTCAATATTTTGAAGAAATGCAAGATGGATTGTCGTGTATCCAACACCAAAATAAATAAGAGTTAAGATTCCAAGCATCAATCAAAGTAACAACAGCTTTGTTATTGAACTTCTACTTATGGGTCAAAATAGCTTATTAAAAATATTTCTTTTAAAAAACAATTCTTCTTTTGTTGGATACCGTTCTATCTTGCTTGCTTGGAATATGAACTGTGATTAAAGAATGCAAAGACAAACTACACCCAACTGCTTAAGTGATACAACAATGTACAGTGGAAACCATGATCGTAATTATAAAATATTTTCTTTGGTAAAAAAGTGTAAGGACCGGAGTTTTTATATCAATTTTTAACAAAGTGTAAGGGCCGGAGTTTTTATATCAATTTTTAACAAACAGCTGAAATATTCCTACAAAGGGATTTAAGGTAAATTTTACAGCGCTTGAAAAAATAGAAGGAATTCCCAAACCTCCCAAGAAAGCCACATGGCTAAAAAAAAACTTTAAGCATATTCAATTTTTGGTAAATTTATTTTAATTGGATTGAGTCCATGGGGCATGCAAAACATATAACGTTGCTGTGTCGAAATCAGCATCTTTTAGTTGGGGTACGCTAACTTTTTAGCAAGAAGGATGTTTTCAAAATGGTTGACTTAAAATATAATTAAGCGTTTCTAATAATGTGAACACAACTGCATATACTACACATTAATGTTACATATGATGCTAAGTATACTAGTATACTTTTTTATCTATATCGAAAATTACGTGAAGAAGAAGGAAATTTAAAGTTCTTCGCTCCAAAATAAAATAATTTTAAGCACGACCTGTTAACGGTATATCATGCCTCTTGCGGTTCATAAAACAAACGTTAACGTTTCATAGTGCTGACCAACAATAAAAAAAAAACAATAAAGACGGTGCAACGGTTATAATTGTGTGTACACTTATGGGCTTGATAAGTATTTGTTTACACTAGAAAGTCGTTCTGTCTTGAATAATCTACGACACAAGCCTCTTTAATTTCTGCCGCAGACGTTTTCCTAACATTAAGAGTTAGAATACTGGGAAATGGTTGCTTATAGCACGCAACATATTCGTGAAAACAGTCTCTAAAAAACAGTATAAAATAAGCTACAACGAAAACTATAATAGTAAACGATCGTTGTTTTAAATGCTGTTAAAGAATCGTATCAGTTTTAGTTAAGTAGCTTAGAAATCAATAATTCTTTCGTTATTATTATTATTATTATTGGATGGCGCGATAGTCCACTGAGGGACCAGCTTGCTCATCAACTACTCGTGTTATGCGCACTACTATTCTCTCGCAAGTAGAATGGACCTACAGTTGTTTGCCGACTAGTTTAAGAAGGTTTTTCTTAGATAGTTATTACTGTTGTCAGATGCTCGCAAGAGGTGATGCCGTGAAAAATTTATAGTGTTCAGCCGGGAATCGAACTAACCCACTACGCTACATGCTTACGATTTTTTAAACGTAGCGTATCCAATATCCAATCCAATTCCTAGATATTTTCGCTAATATTTTCTATGTCTCGCTCGATGTCATTGTTCTTTTAACCAATTATATACATTTTCAATTCAGCTTCAAATTAATGTTTTTTTTTTTACACTATTAATGAAACTCAAAGCCCTTAAAGAGGAGAGGGATGACAACATCAATAATAACTTCTGTGATCTCAAAGAAAGAACATACGATGTCCCAGCTATGACACCAAGATCGCACCAACCACTCGTGTTGTGCGCGCTACTGTTCTGTCGCAAGTGGAAGAGACCTACACTTTTTTTATCATTCCGAACGGCAAAGTTTGAGAAGCTTTTTTTCTTAGACAGTTATTTCTCCTTGAGTGTTATCAGTTGCTCGAAAGAGGCTATATTTTAGAACCTAGTCAACTGAATTGTATTCGTTTATTTTTTAATATTTATTTGCCTCTTTATTTTTAATTTTATATTTTTATACATTCTTTAGACCATACTTTCGTTAAACCATATTTTAAATTGATATGCATCTGTAAAGAAAAAATCATATAATTTAAAGAGAGGCGTAAATTCTGGATACATAGTGTAATTTTGAACACGATCTTAAGTAAAGCCGTGCGGTTAGATCCCAAACTATATCGGAAAAAGTTAAGTCTCAAACTTAACAATTAACTTATGCAATTATCGAAATAAGCATTTAAAACTGCCTGCAAATATGTGAACACAACCTATCATATCCTTATTAAACTTGTAGCACATGCTTGTATATTAAATCGAGTGGTTGTCTCGATATCCTAATTCATCCCAATAAAACTGACCTCATTTTCTTACTCTTTCATAAGCAGAAGTTTGCAGAGATTAAAACTAAACATAGCGTATCCAATATCCAATCCAATTCCTAGATATTTTCGCTAATATTTTCTAATGTCTCGCTCGATGTCATTGTTCTTTTAACCAATTATATACATTTTCAATTCAGCTTCAAATTAATGTTTTTTTTTACACTATTAAAGAAACTCAAAGCCCTTAAAGAGGAGAGGGATGACAACATCAACAATAACTTCTGTGATCTCCAAGAAAGAACATACGATGTCCCAGCTATGACACCAAGATCGTTTTAGGAGGTTTCAACGCTCAGTTGGAAAAAGAGGACATCTTTGCAGTAGTCGTCGGGAAACACAGCCTGCACGACAACACATACGAAAACGGGCTCAAAGTGTTGGACTTCCCCTCGGGGCAGAACCTCTCTGTGGATAGCACACGGTTCCCTGAGCTTAACATTTATAACGAGTAAACATTATAGCAGTATTCACTCAATCGAAAGCTTTCACCATATAATTGATCTTTCCAATCATGAAATAATTTCTAATTAGTTGACGCCACAAGACCACATTCAAAATGCTACACACAACAAAATAGTTCAAGTTCAAGTGCAGCCGACAATCAAATAGCAACTGAATATTACAGTTTACATGTACCATAACAATTTAAATTGAACGTGTTATCACTTTTAATTTTGCTGTTGGCATTTGTAGCAGATAATTTAAAAACGTTCCCTAATCTTTATGAACTCTAAAGAAATTTAAAAATGTGTCAAATGTGCAAATTTAGATGGAAGTCGTCTTATCTTTCCTCTGTTTTCGTGAAAGTAAGTTCAAGGCTCAGAGAGCACAAACAGGGATTAACCGATAAAAAATGTTTATGGGTCTATGGCATATTCATATGCGTCTGGCGTAAGGAAATTTCACATCCTTTACTTTCCCTAAAAAATTATATAATTTAAAGAGAGGCGTAAATTCTGGATACATAGTGTAATTTTGAACACGATCTTAAGTAAAGCCGTGCGGTTAGATCCCAAACTATATCGGAAAAAGTTAAGTCTCAAACTTAACAATTAACTTAAGGAATTATCGAAATAAGCATTTAAAACTACCTGCAAATATGTGAACACAACCTATCATATCTTTATTAAACTTGTAGCACATGCTTGCATATTAAATCGAGTGGTTGTCTCGATATCCTAATTCGTCCCAATAAAACTGACCTCATTTTCTTACTCTTTCATAAGCAGAAGTTTGCAGAGATTAAAACTAAAAAAATATATAACTTTCAGATTGATTTCTGTCCATGTCTCTTTTTCCTCATTTGAGCAGTTGCTTTGTTAAGATATGGTAAACATGGAAATATGCACAAAAAATAAACAACCCAATTTCAGACAAGGGAATGTATGTGGATAGAAAAACACTCTTTAATTAAAAATAGATTTTTTGTGTACAGAATGAACTAAAACAAGTTCCTAGTAAATTCCCTTACAGACAGCCCGTTAAGCTATATATATTCGAAATATGTTGAAGTTTAACTGTTAACTCATCCGTTTTACTACATCGATTTATGTATATAAAAACATTTCTTCTTTTCTTCGCAGCAAGGTAATGATACATTTAATTAATGCTTCAAAGATACGTTAACTATTCAAAATGGTATAAATAAGTATTAAAGCCGTAGAAATAATTTGCTTTACCACTCTTGAATGAAATAAATGCTATTCATAAATCACACCCACTCAAAATATTATGGCCACCATGCACCGGTTACAGGTGGAAAACTAGTTACGCTGACCGTCATCAAAGCTTCTAAACTCAACGTTTGGAGCTTTAATTTAAAATGACTTGGATTTTATTTTATTTATTTGAATTTGTTTTACAAACGTTGTCAATTTGTGAAGTAAAAATAAATAAATTCTAAGCCCGCATGCTTTTTATATATGGTGCTTATGTACAAATTACGCATATTTTATTTACTTAGGTAAGAGAAAGACACTTCATATAAAGCCCTACAGTCAACCACAATGCAATGCTGCATTCTTCAAATTTATTCTCTTAGTACGTACTTTTCTCACCCGTTGATATACTTTCAGTAGTCTCATTCCATACTACTCGAAAGTTTGTGCTCAACTTCTTTCGACGATGTCCCGCAGATGTATCTTTAAGATATTTGTTTGCTGTCGACTGCTTAGAAAACTCATCATTATGAACGGCGTATCCACCACTTTTAGTCAGTGAATCAAATGCAGAAGGCACTGAAGTTGTTGATGATGATGGTGATGAGGATGTGGATGTTGATGTGGATATTGAAGATGCATCTGTTGGTGCAATCGGCGGATGCTGATATCCATGTCTTACTCTTTGTAACTCACTATCTACATAACTTCTGGACTCTTGAGGACGTATTTTTTCATCACTTCCACCGCCAAATGCGAAACTCACTTGCAATAAAAATATAATAATGACCGCACATACATTCACTGACAGAGAACATCGAAGAACATTTGGGAAAACGTTAAATTTCCTGCATTTCATCTTGGATGGAGATGATAAACAGGGACGACGCATTTAGGATTTTTCTTTCACCGAACCACGCTGGCTGTGGCCAAACGAAGTCGATGCAAATGAGAACTTAATGGACTCTTCTTTGTTTTCTTAATAGATCTTAATGCAAATAGGGTTAGTACTTAATCTACTTTTTCTTCTTTTTTACCGGCCCGAAAGAGGTACACGGAAACAAGAACAACGCGATAAACAATGTTCACGTTCTTGCGAAAAAAGCCATTAATCAAAAGTGGTGCGTGTTTTATTCTTTATAATATATTCACTTTATTTACGGGGGAAAAAGAAAAAAATTACATTTTTTATATATTGACATAAGAACACAAACAGTGCAACGAAGAACTACGAAAAATAACAATCCTCACAAAGCAAAGACGACGAACTATAGACCGATGTTTGACATAGAGATGATTCCCATTTCTCTTATAAGCGCTGACAATCAGCACGTTTTCATTAAATACATCGTTGTAGTAGTAGGTTTGTTAGCACTATGAGTGCGTTCAAAGCTGATGAAAAGCAATAATGAAATTTATTTACTGGCGCTGTCTGTACCGAACATGTATTGTAAGCCACATAATTTAAAGCTTATATTCAAAACTTAATTCTCTCATCCTGATTCTTCTTGATTTTGTTACAATATAAAATAATTGGATCTAAGATCATGGATACTTCTATTTAGTTTGACTTTGAAATACTCATTAGTGTACTTAAAACGGCTTAATGTAATTTTCCGTGCGGTTTTATAAGGACGAAAACTAATTAACGCAGAATTAAACACATACATTTTTAAGTTTTATTAAAAACAATGCTACAAGTGCGGTGTATCAAAACAAACAACAATTGCATTCTAAGTAATTTAATATAATTTTAATTTTTTGAAAGAGATCATTAGAGGCCATACCTTATCAGCAACTACTCCTGTTGTAAACATTATTATTCTGTCTCAAGAACAGAAAGCAACTGCAATTTTTTCCACTTTTAAACAGATTTCCATATTTTATTTTCAAGACAATTATTTCTCTTTGATCTTTATAACACCTAAGAGTTTGAAATCCCTACAAAGCCCCATGGCGTTTGTTTTCGGCGTCTCTTGCGTGAATTAAATTTTAAGAGCTAAGCGATCGTAAGAATAATGTAAGGATGGTTGCCCATAAAGAAATGTTAATAAGTCAGATTGAAGCTCAATCGAAGCCTTTACGGATCTTATCTGTGTCTTTAGTTGGTTAGGAAAAACTCTACTGGAGCTCTCAAGCTGCGTTTGAGGACACTTGGTCGGCCTATATAATAGAGAGTCATGCCGTCTGTTGTACTAAAAGACAAAAGTTTCAGTGAAAATCTTAAGTTTGCATTGCAGACTAAATTAAGAGAAAACTTTCTGAAATATCTTCGAAGTAGTAAGAGTGTTAAGTTAGGCCTTAAGCAGAGCTTAGCTGTCGCTACAGACGCAAATATTTTCCCTTATCCCCAGTTCTTCACAATATGCTTCGTGGTCATAAGGAAAGCAAAGGCTTAAAGTCCGAAAACCAAAGCGAAGTTACCTTAGGAGGTGTGTAGTCTAATCTTGTTCTCCACGAAGGCTCTGACTCCAGACCCCTCAATTGCCTTAGAGCCGTTAGTGTAAATTCGAGTACATTCCTTCCATGGCTCTGATTTTGAGCAGAGCCTGTCCTAAACACAAGGAAAGTCGACTTCGTATAAGCGACGGATCTGGGCTACTGATGTCTTCATATTAGATGTCGTATCAGTGAGAATATTGTCATAGGAGATCTGGCGCGAAAGGTGGTTAAAGCTTCATCCGGAGTTAAACTTCTTCTTCTTCTTCTCTTATTAAGTCAGAAGATGACCTTGTTTATTCGTTCCATGATGCACATGGAAGGAAAAAAGATTCATCGATGCATCCAGAGCAGAGTCAGGCGTGCTATGAAAAACCCTTGTGCAGCTAAGATAGACTGTTCCTTAAAGTTTGGTAAAAGCGGCAGTATTTACACTAAACAACTTATGCTTGGGAGAAGGGAGGTGCTATCGTATAGATCCAAACGTAGTTTCTTGGTAATAGGTCCTAGATTTGGCACAAACCACTTTACAATGCCAAAAATATAAGATAACACTAAGATGATGCTTTTCAGTACTAGTTTAGTCAGGCCATTCAGATTCCTTCGCCTTGTGGAAAGGACAATCTTGGTTTTAAGAGGATTGACTGAAACCCCAGTTTTGGTTTTCGATTACGTTTAGGTCCACTTGCCAACTTGAGCATACAGCCGTTAGACATGATCGTGAAGCAAAGAATGGACCAACATAAACCACAGGAAAAGGAGACAGAACCTTAGGCCAGCTGCTTTTTACCACCTATATTACATACTGATCGCAGTCCACTTCTGCGATTATTTATCCATAACATCAAACTTGTATTGAGCAACCTACATATTCAGAAGTTTTCGGGTTTCCTTGCAAATTCGAACCAGCGAACCATTCCACCACTCTTAGCCACTCAAATGTTCTGTTTCCACAGCCCTCCATTCAGAAGCAAGCGTTTTTACTTTACCTAATTCCCATAGTTGCTCTTTGCAGTGTTTTTAAGGGCTGCAGCTCTCGCTTTTTGTGTGGTGCTTGTTTTCGGCTGTTGGCGCACAAACTTTATTTTTAACAAAATTATTATAAAGAAATTGCTCAAAACTCTACACCACAGATTCTTCCACAAGGAACATAGCCAAATGCAGAATTTTAAAAGAATTAAGCCAAGGATCAGTGGATGGCACTCTCTCGAACCGCAATAGTAATTTTAAAAGGTGTTAATTGTCCCATACCTGCTATATGGCGTAGAAGCAGCTTTTGGCTCTCTCGGGAAGGTAGTCTTTTTGGTCGGTGTGCAAAGGATCATGCCAAGTCAGGCCGTGAAGTTCGTCGTTGAATCTTTTCCTCCAAATGCCATCGATGCTAACAGGAACAAAACTCGCAATCAGAACTTTTCTCTCGAAAAGACTAAGGGCTTTCTCATCCGCTTTTGGTAACGTCCAAGCTGTTTTACAAAGTCAAACAAAGTCTTCCGAGAAAGGTGTATATTAATAAACTGCCTCTTGAGTCCAAGGAAGCAGCGATTAGCTGCTTAGTTGTTGTTGTTCCTATTTACCGAGGCAAGGTGCGGTTTTCTCAGGAGTGAAGAAATCACATACAAGTTCGGACATCAAGAATACTGGAGGAATGTTTTACACTGCTTGCAAGGTGATTAATCTGAGTGATCAGGGAATCGCCGTCCGGTTTCTTTGTATGTATATTTAGAACCGGAGCCCGTTTTCGGAAGTGATGTCACACTGTTTCCCGATGACAGCAAAGACAGCCTAGGTAACCTTTTTTATAAGTTGAGAGTTGAACGCGGCTAGAACGGTCTTGGTTTCGTAGCTGTAGTATTGGTCGTATGTTCTGTCTAGGGCATGAGCGCAGGAAAAACTGATGTTTCCAAATTTAGACTTGATGCAGATTGTTATGAGACGTTCACTTACGAATAAGCGCAGCCATATATCCCCGCCCGTGATGGCTGGGTGATGTGGGAACAGGGTAGGCACTGATTGGTATCAACCTGGCGATGCCCAGCTGCTGTAACTGTCTTCCACACACCAATTGTGCTTATTCTACCTCCTCGTTGGTAGCCATCGGGTACTGGTTGTTGTTCACCCGAACTCAACCTGCTAAACCTATAAGTGCGACCTCCGCCCATGAGGTATAAAAAAGGGCCTGGTCCTCCAGGTTGGTGGTGTGCGTCGGGGTAACTGCCCGGCCACATAAAAAAACACTAGTTACGTACCAACCGAATGCCTCGGATATGGATGGAGTCACTGTTGACGACCCACGCAAACGAAAAAAGGATAATGCTCTACGGATATGCACGTGGAATGTGAGTTCCCTAAACAGACCACGTGCAGCCGATGAACTTGCGGAGGCCCTGGACTGCTATAAAGCAGACATTACCGCGATTCAGGAAATGCGGTGGGATGGGCCGGGCAAGAGAAGAGAAACTGCGACATATACCACGGCGACTGCTACAGGGAGAGAGGGAAACGCTTATTTGGATGCGGTTTTGTTGTTCGAGGCAGACTTAGGTAAAAAGTCTTAAGCTTCCAATACATAAGCGAACGCCTCATAACAATCCGCATCAAGGCTAAATTCGGGAATATAAGCCTCATATGCGCCCACGCCCCGACAGAGGAAAAAGATGACAGCAGTAGAGAGGACTTCTATCACCTCCTAGAAAGGACATATAATCGATGCCCCAGCTACGACACCAAGATAGTTCTAGGAGATTTCAACGCTCAGCTGGGAAGAGAAGAAGTCTTTGCTAAAGTCATCGGAAGACACAGCCTGCACGCCAACACCTCCGGAAACGGACTCAGGCTAGTTGACTTCGCCTCGGGGCGAAATCTCTCTGTGGCCAGCACGCGGTTCCCATACCTCAACATTCATAAAGGTACCTGGCGATCACCTGATCAATCAACCGTCAACCAGACATTAGACACTCCTCCAGTATTCTCGATGTCCGAACCTTCCGAGGTGCAAACATCGACTCGGATCATCACCTTGTTGAAGCCAAGGTAAGAACCCGGATATAGAGAGAGCAACGGATTCGAGACAAGCCAAGACGGTTTGATATCGGAAAGCTACAATCGCAGCCGATCGCTAGAGCCTTTGCCGATCGATTCTCCCTGAAACTATCTCAAAGTTCGACGCTGCCTGCACAAACAATAGAAGACAACTGGAAACGTTGTCAAGAAGCCATCAAAGAGGCCGCCACTGATGTGCTGGGTTTTACGCCACCACCTAAGAGGAACCCATGGTTTGACGACGAGTGTAGGCAGGCGCATGCAGCCAAACAAGAAGCATACAAGGCAAAGCTGCATCGAACGACGAGAGCTGTTTGTGAGCTCTACAAACAGAGAAGAAGGGAAGAGAACCGGCTTCTCAGAAGAAAAAAGAAAGAGCACGAGAAGCGCGCGGTCGAGGAAATGGAGAGGTGCTATGGCAGGAATGATGTCCGAAATTTTTACCACAAGATAAAACAGGTATCCGGTGGTTATAAGCCTCGGACAGAAGCCTGCCGGGACCAAAATGGCCAACTAGTGGTAGAGTCGCAGTCGGTGCTGAGAATCTGGAAGGATCATTTCTGAAGACTCCTAAACGGCGATGACGACGCAAATTCCGCTGTTAGGCAGAATGTCCCACTCAATTTGGACGACAATGGACAAGAATTCCGTCCCCCGACTTCGACGAGGTCAAGATAGCAATATCTAGACTGAAATCGAACAAAGCTGCTGGCGCGGACGGACTATCCGCAGAGCTGTTCAAAGCGGCTGGGGATGAGCTGGTTGGGTATATGCACCAGCTCATCTGTGAGATATGGTCGGAGGAAAGCATGCCCGACGAGTGGAATCTCAGAATCGTTTGTCCGGTCCACAAGAAAGGAGACCCCTTCGACTGCGCCAACTACCGAGGGATCAGTCTCCTTAACATCGCGTATAAGTTTTTCTCTGCCGTACTGTGTGAGCGCCTGAAACCGTTCGTCAACAACCTGATAGGTCCTTATCAGTGTGGTTTCAGGCCAGGAAAGTCCACAATCGACCAGATCTTCACACTGCGGCAGATCCTGGAGAAGTCCCAAGAAGTATAAATCGACACCCACCATCTATTTGTCGATTTCAAGGCCGCGTATGACAGCGTGCATAGAGACGAGCTATACAGTGCCATGTCTAGTTTTGGCATCCCTACCAAACTCGTCAGATTGTGTAGGATGACGATGGAGAACTCTCGCTGCTCCATCAAGGTCTGTAGCGAACTCACCGAGACCTTCGATGTCAAAAAAGGATTTAGACAAGGCGACGCGCTGTCATGCGACTTCTGCGATCTGCGTGCGATTTTTGGTCCTGTTTGCGTTGATGGCATCTGGAGGAGAAGATTCAACCACGAACTGTATGGGCTGTACGGCGGCATGATACAACGCTTAAGGTGGCTAGGCCATGTAGAGCGCATGGACAGCACTGATCCGGCCCGAAGAGTTTTCGAATCCGAACCACAGGGACAACGCAACAGAGGACGTCCCAGACTGAGATGGCGCACACAAGCGGAAAAGGACCTCAACCAACTTGGAGTGCGCAATTGGAGACAGCTGGCAAGAGATCGTGCTAGCTGGAGAGGCATGTTGTTTGAGGCCCAGGTCCACCCCGGACTGTAGCGTCATCCGACGAAGAAAGAAGAAGAAGATATATCCCCGCCATATCTCGCAATGACTGTAGTAGATTTCTCAGTTTTTTCTGGCGATCCCCTGATCAAGCAGTACAGAGTACATATATCATTAAATCAAAGGCATAATGGATAAAATGAAAACCGTAGCACCTAAAACGAGTTTACTTCTCACGCCTGCATATGATATCCTTGGAGAAGAATGTGCAACATGGGTTACGAAGAAAATGTAATGCAATGGCCTCCAGTAAAAAAGACATCCTGAAAGAATTATGTATTTATCAATATATAGGTGTGTCAGGAAAGATTGTTAAATCAATTTGAGAATTCGTCTATAAAACAAAAATGTTCCAAGTATTTGCATTTGAAGCCGCATAACTAAGAAAGATTACCGATAAAGTATTAATGTACGCTCTAATTTGACACACCTTGTGACAGAACAGAGAAAAAGAACAAAAGTAAAAAATAAAAATAATGACAATGACAAGGAGACCTGCAATCTTTGTTCCCCAGCCATGCAGAATACCCCTGCAGTATACTACCGATTAGTTACGGAGTTAACAATTTAAGTTTTATATTGAACATACAGTCCCTTGTCATATTCGTATGAGAGTGAGGAATGAGTGACAATTCAAAATAAAAATAATTTTGCAGGGTCTGTGGACAGATTAGAATGAAAGTTAAAGACTCAGAATCTTACAAAAATAGAATTTTTTCTTTATCCAAGTAGCTTACATTCTCAACGATACTAAAAAAGTTTAGTGACACTGCAGTACTTTTCGAATCGTTCGTCAGAGAAATGGCACCAGCATCAACAACAGGCATTAGTGCATTGTGTTTGTGCTTGTTTGTCCTATAACATCGGGATGCGAAATTAGAATTTTCACATAAAAATGGGGACAGAATGTTTTCTTCCTCGCCTTACTGTGGATCACCAATATACAGTGCTGTTGGTTTTTATATAACTTTCTCATTAGTTATGAGTATTAGTTAAATAGTATAAGTATTATATATATATATATATTATTATATATATTATTTAAATAAAAAAGTTCGTTTTCGAATTCTCTACACTTATAACACTTTACCCTTAAACTTGTGCTTTAATCAGAAATATTTGATTAAGTCAATTTTTAGTATATTCACAAATTTGTGGAGATATTTTATAGATATTTCTAATTTAATACCAACTTCAATTGACTTCATCTACTAACGTTAAAATAAAAACCATTTATGTGTTAGAGATATTTTTTATTAACTTTATACAATACCTAATACTCAAATGTGTGTAGATATTATTTTCTACACAAAGGCAACTTTAGTTTTTACACTCATGGTCGTAACTTAAACATTTTTTCCTTTCAAATTGTTAACTTAATTCATCCACTTTCGACAATTGGGAGCATCGCACATGCATGATATTTTATGAGCATCGTCCTCTATATCGAATTTATAATCGTAAGAAAGCTGTAAATCAAAAATAATAAAATCGTTTTAATATACATTTGTAATTAATGTTTATTACCTCTTCTCCTTTGTTGATTCTTCGCTTTGCGAAAATAATGATTCTATATTCTCTATCTACATCCACAATTTCAGTAACACAATTAGGATTACATGAGTGGTTAATATAGCGTGCTAAACCTCCCGAAAGTGTCGCATCTACAACACGTTCTTCATCAAGCCTGAACATGTAGATTCCCCTGTTCTGTTGTGTAAAAAAAAATGCTAGATGTGAAACTGATGAAAGACGTAAAACTGAGACATACCCTAAGGTCATATTGTTTTTCTCTTAACTCCGACACTTCTGTTCGTATAACTTGACCAATATACTCAATAACCATTGTATGTTTTTCTAAGTCACGCGCTGCATAAAGTCCAAGGCCTTGTATCTTTGATCTGAAGAAAAAATCCACATAAAAATAAAGAAATGAATTTACGTGATGAAAACATTTACCTTGCCAAGTAAACATTGTTCCTCCACTCCTGTTTCATCTTCCTGTACTGTGAACTCTTTGAATGAACGAACTGTTTACTATAAGGGCATGCAACTTCACCTGCTACCAACGATGACGGAGACAATGAAAGTTTTAAATTGATCGAGCTTGTTCTTTGAGTGTGCGCTTTTTTCCAGTTAATAATATGCCTTTGCTTTGGCTCTGTTCTTGCTGAACCTGAAGGATTTATTGCTAGTGGCAATTCTAGTAAAGGATTACGACCATATTTAAATCTATAATCGGTTAAGCTTTCGACGCCCGGTAAGCTCTCTAAGATTCTAACAATCGATGGTTCTGACAAACCAAATAAATCTTCGCCTGTGAAAAATTCGGTAAAAATTTGAACCAGGCCTTGGCCTTTCCTAAGTGCCACTATCTTATCCAACACTTTTTGCCAAACAGCTTTTGGCGATTCATCTCGCAGCTCAATATCACTTTCATAGGGTTCTTGTATTTGAATGACAAATTCTGGCTTTCCGTTTGCATCAGCTATTGAACAAATATACCTACATCGTTTGTTTACTTTTCTTGTAGACCAGAAAAAACGTACCTACAATAAAAGTTCATAAGAAAACTTATTCAAATACATTAAGAAATTTATCATACAATTTTGTAACCAATTGGATAAATATAGTTAGGAGTGTGAAAGGCTTCTAACTGATGTGGTAAAAGTTGTCCCACGTTGATAAATGTAAGGTTTCCAATCCTTAGTAAATTGCTTAATTCTAAATGATGCATGACTGCAGCTACTTGACGATTCTCATCTCTTTCAATATATACTCTTCTTCGCACACGAATTGAGCTTAATTCATTCTTTTTATCCATTCTATGTGCGTGCGAAGCACAGTGAATCGTTTTGTTCTTGTAAAACACGCAATGTTCTTTGATGGCGCACGGCAGATGATAAATATGTCCACATCTCATTTTAAAACATTTGATGCTTGCCCCGTATTGATTGCAGAATGAACAAATTTGATGTAACCCATGTTGCATCGTTAGCTCTAAATTCATCAGGCCTCCGTTTATTGTTTCATATACGCTGTTAGACCAAAGTGCACAATTCAAGTGAACCTGTTAAAAAACACAAACTACTTTTGAGAAATTTATTTTTTTAAGAAAAAAACCCACAGCTTCCGCCATTTCGGTTGTTAAATCGTAAACGATTAACATTAATTTATGTATTGCATACTTTAAAATCAAAAGTTACTTTTCACAATTAAAAATTGGAATTTTGCAACAATTGATTGGATGCTCAGAGTTCACGCTAGATATGCGTAGATTGGTTCAAATGTTCTGGAATTCTGTTAAAACCTAGCGGCTTAGTTGAATTTTTTAAAATACCAACCATATGTATGTGCAAAGTTACTTTAAACCAAATAAAGTAACGTTTATAAAGACAATAAAGGAACAAGCTTGGCAAGGTTACCTGCGACTTGCCTCATTAACTTCTCATGTTATCGATAATTGAGTTATGAATTGAAGGTTGATATTAAAGCTTAGCTTTAAATATTTTCTTTAAAAAAATATTTATTGATAACGGCTGTCGTAAAACTATTGGATGGACAAAAAGCGAATTTACAATCCATCAGATCTAAAAATATAAAAATATGTGGCACAGTTTACAATTATTTCATATATACTGTATTATTTCTTAATTTCTTTAAAATTATTCAAATCTCTTTAAATAGAAAGTATATTGGTATTGAATAAAGCCACAAATTGTGGCCGCCGTGACGAAGTTCGTAAAGTGCGACACTCACACGACGAAGGTCAAATTTCGTTAATAGTGTTTAGTGTTTATTTTAATCAATCACTTACCCATTTATTAACATCATAATTAAGAAGTCTAGATGAACCATCTGGTAAAGCATCTCCCTTAAGATTGCACAAGACACAACGTCTGGTATCTTTACTTGTATTTAAAGTGATTGCTACTCGCATTTTTAAACATGTTTCGTTCACATCTTCACTAATAGATACTTTATACGCCGGCTTCCAGAAACTATTTGGACCGACAATTTTGTAGCTCGAATTGTTACAACAGTTGTTTTCAATTGCACTGATCTGTTTAACCGGTTTGCTGTTTTGTATACAGCGTTCACGCTTCCTTGATAAAACGTACTTTTTACCCTTCTTCTTGTACTGTATACAACAATATTTGTCACAAAAATGATTTTCATTAATTATCTTCTTTTTAATGCCTGAATTTGATTCTGCACCAACTATACCACAAATAATTATCATATGACAATTTCTGCAACATTTGTAAGTACCATTCAGGAAATTTTGAATGTTTGTCGACTGCGTTCTCTGGAGATTCTTCACTCGAGATATATAAAGCCCTTTTATATTCCGAACATTTGCTCGGTCATTATTTAGTAATTTGTAGGAAACCGGAGAATAAACATGAAGTAAATTATCCAAATCACGTAGGATATCCAGAATATTTTTAGCGACAAACGACGATAAGGACAAAATGACAGTTGTCTCAACAGTTCCGTAAGAACTGAAATATTTAAAACGTTATACAAAAGTATTCATTTTAAAAATTATGAAGCTTACCTTTTATTGCGTTTCAAATTAGTTGGTTTCTTTTTAGTAACGACACCAAAGTTATTTGAATTAACGTTCGGTATAACTGGAGACAAACGATCCATATTTATGCTTAAATGCTTTGAAAACTTAATTCCTGGAGAGCTGATTTGTGATGGAGTGCTTGAACTTCGAGGTGAACTTGGAACTAGTGAAATGTTTTCAGTAGTTTGGAGACTTTGCTGCTTGAGAGCGTTTATGAAATTATACAATTTATCACAGGACTCATTGTTCATAGCCGAAAACTCTTCGTCATAAAATTTGTTTTGAAAAGTAGGTACATTATATGTCTTATTATTGTGATTTGGTCCATATGGTTTGATTGAGTAATAGTCAACCAAATTTTTCAGGTTTGTCCTACCAAAATCTTCCTTAAAAGCATTTTGGTATGCGCATTCCACTTGGTTACGTACGCGATCATTGTAACCATAGATTGAACAAATGCCAAGAAATGTGCTGAGCAATGGCTCAAGCACTTCTAAAACAAACATTTGTTTCATTTGCACGACTTTATTCTCAATGAATTCATCAAAGTCTTCGCTGGCCTTCGATAATTTGCGTGGTTTTTTCTTCTGCGGGCCCTGGGGTTCTTTATTTAACAAAAGTTGACGCTTATGTTTTTGATAGTCACGCTTAAATTTCTTTCGCATTTCTATGTTCTGTTCAATATCCATTTTTGCAAGTTTGGCCTTTACTGTGGGCGAACTCACGTTCTCAAGAACAGAATTTTCAAATTCCTTTTTTATAGGCATTTGAATATTTTCAGAATTTTCGCTTGGAGATCGCATCTTGTTCTGATTCTGTATAGGACTAGTATTTGGTTGACTCTTAGTTTCTTCTTTTTGTTTGAAAAACTTAAATAGGTCGATTGCATTGTAGTTGCAGTTTGTTGTCGTAGATGTCGACGTTGATGTTGAAATGGTGGTCTGCATATGAACAACTTTGTTTTCCATCTCGGCGGCTTGACTTGTATTTGCTTGAGTATTCGATATTTTCTCTGTTTCAGGAGGATTGATGGACGCTTTTTGCCTAGGCGAAAATGTAGACACGAATGATGTTTCTCTGGAGATGATTTCTGGTCGACTTTTCATGTTCACGTTTTCACGATCCATTGTAGGCTTTTTTAATTTGTCGTTTAAAATTTTATTGGGCAACTTAAGTTCAGACTTAACCTCGCCTACCGATGAAACAGGTGGTATTACTGGCCGCGCTAATTGGGCCTCGAGTGAACTTACTACGCCCAAACTTGGAGCACGAACTGTAGCAAGCTTACGTGGCGCCAAAGTTTGACTACAGGTTGTGGTTGAACGCTGATTAATAGTGGATTGCAACAAATGCTTTAGGAGTACGTTTTGCGTCTCTTCTGACTTGCTGTTATTTGACTTTTCTACTTTATCAGCGTTGGATACTGCAGAGTCACTGTTTCCCGTTTGTTTAATAACTGGGTTTATTTTTGTCATCTGCCTTTTTGCATTGCAACCTCCCACAAAATCGGTGCTTTTTTCACCTCCCTTCATTTTGTTATCATCGACAACTTTGGATACCTTTAATTGAAGCCGATTATTTTGAACTGCAAGAGCGATTTGTTTTCGTAACAAACTATTATCCTCTATTTTCTTACTAAAGGTGATGTTGTCTATTGACTGCTGGCTCTCTTTCAGCATGTTGGCATTTAATACGTCACACAACTCTTTAGCATTGCTAGCGGTCATTACTTCAGATGCACCAGTTGTCTTGGTAAACAAGACTGGCTTCCTTAAACTCTTGGTAACTGTAGCCGATACTTTTGGCTGGGAATTTTCTGCACTTGAAGTTACGGTTATTGAAGACGGTAAACTATCGGCCAAAGTACTCTCATAAGACTTTGTTTGCGTGTTTTTTTCTGCATCTACGACGCACAATTGAGTCATATAATTTGCGCTTGTTTTAGCCACAGAGTCTTCGTGAGCTAGTGATTTTGTGTTTGGATCCTTCTGCTTTGCGGACGTTTTGTTGCTAATATTACCTACAGCTGAACTCCCAACTGATTTAATTTCACAATCCGTTGTGTTTTGAGCCTGCATTTGGTTGCTTTTGTCGACGATTACCATTTCATCATCAAATATTTGCTTCGGCAAGGTGGCCCCTGCCATAGGTGATGGTTGCACCAAATTTGATTTTATAAAACTCTGTGATGACTTAAAACCCATATTTGGTAGTTGAATCTTGTTTCCGACCAGAGTTGCCTGAACAATTTTCGTATTTGTTTTGTTATTCACTTGCAGCTGGGATAATTGCACTATTGTTGGTGCTCTAATCTTTTTTCCACGAATATTTATAACTTTACGAACAATGTTAGGTACCGATTTGCCATCATTTGCAATAATATCTTTAAGCAGAGGAACGGATAACGTCGTATTACCAATTGAAACCTTTGCTGTGGTATGACTACCTACTACCTTTTTCTTTTCATTGGAACAAACTGTATCGGCATTATGTGCATTCGATTGAAGACTATTATTCCCCAAATTTGAATTCAGTTTTGAAACATTATTGTCATCGGCGGATCTTATAATAAGGTTTGGGGAATCCAACGTTTTCTTTATGATCATTTGATCTTTTATGCATATTGTATCCGATGAAATTACTTCTTTTTCTTTCGAGATACAAACAGACTTACTGTCGGACATTGTGTGAATGCTGGAGCCTTCAATCGCAGCTGTATTGGTTTCAAAATCAATCAAAATATCGTTCTCCCTGTGCAGTAGCTTGTAATTGCTCAGTGATTCTAATGAATCTGTATTTAAGTTGACTTCGTGGTTTCCTTCCGAATTTTCTTGCGAAAGCATATTGCCAGAATATACGTTCTTCCCTGGACTAGAGCTAACAACCTCAGATGTAATCTGTGTATTTTCTTCACTCTCATCTGATTTGATAATTTTCTGAAAAGTGTCCGTAAAGTCCGCAGGATCCTTTTCACTTTTTTCCGATTTTGCAAAGCTTTTCAAAGTGGAATTTCCAGCAGGAGATTTATTATTTGTCACATTTATATTACTATATTCACATTCTGCAGAAGAGATACCCTGAACCAGAGACTCACTTTCAGTATCATTCTCTTTTAAATGAACGTATTGCGATGGCACTGAAATAGCTTCGGTTTTTTCTTGATCATTATTAACCGCAATATCCAATTTAGGTTTTTTAGGGCAAATATAGTCTGAATTTTTACGAACCCTCTTCTGCATTTTCCACAAAATAAAATATATTTCACTTCATACCACAAAATAAACATAGAAGGTTCACACGATACAATGCTAGTCAAAATCGTGACGTTTTATCAAAACTTCGTTTTTCGACCTCGAGACTCGATTTATTTTGGTAGCAAGCGATGAGCGTGCAGTCATTTTCCAACTTAAGGTTACCACACAAGTTCTTACCATGATTTTGTATACCTCTTCATGGTTTATTCGTTTACTAAAATATTTGTTATGGACACTATTGGCAGCTAATTTAAGACAGGGTCATGAAAATATAAGGGATTTTCGCATCCCCAATAGCTTAGAATGAGTTCCTGCTTAGAAGTTTAGAACGAAAGAAAAACAGCAGTCCCTTTATAAATACAGACATAAAAGTATTTAATACGATAAGAGAATGTTTTAAAAAAACACAGACTGTCTCCAAAATTTCTAACACTCTAAAGCAATATTTTTGTAGAACATACAATAAGGAATAAAAGACATTAATATTGGTCATAGTAATACGGATCAAGCTCTATCTTTCACCAATCTCATGAATCAGAGTTCTCGTTTACTGGTGATGATTAAGAGTGATTAAAGCCATACATTAAGTTATAACAAGACGGCCACGCGTTGGCCTTCTCAATACTTTAATACTCTGTACGAGTTTTTAGAGGTGTGTCATAAGTCAAAAGCTTATTAAAAGTTTGTGTTCAATAACTCATGGAGTAAGAACTTTTGTTTTCATTTGTATGCATAAAATATTTGCAACTTAACATGATAATATGAATTTCACTGAAGATCAAGTATGCATATTTAATCAAACCAATTATTTTGCATAAATATAGGCGCGAATAGTATCACAGTTCGCATTGGTTAAAATATTATATACAATAATGCGTATACTTCAAACGTTCCAATAAAAACTGGAAGTCATTTTTCGTTTCTTTTTCTGTGTTATGTTTTGGTTTTCCAAACAAGCTATAACTGCTATGGAACCTGGTATTATTAAGAAACTTGAAGAAGCTGTTGTTAATCGTATAGCTGCTGGGGAGATCATTCAGAGGCCAGCTAATGCAGTTAAAGAACTCGTAGAAAATAGGTATAGTTCCATAATATTTCTTATGAATTTACATTTAGAACATTTGTTTTTAGTCTCGATGCAAAATCAACGTCAATTCAAGTTACTGTTAAATCAGGTGGATTGAAGCTTTTGCAGATCATTGACAATGGCACTGGCATACGTAAGGAGGATATGGAAATTGTTTGTCATCGGTTCACAACTTCAAAGCTAGTAGCTTTCGAAGATTTATCAAATATTGCGACATTTGGTTTTCGCGGTGAAGCCTTGGCTAGCATAAGTCATGTAGCCCGTCTGACAATTCAAACGAAAACAAAAAGTGAGCAAAGCGCTTACAAGTAAGTTGAAATAAATACTTTTTGATATATACATAATTAATTAATTAATAATTATGCCAGATCATCTTATGAGGACGGAAAATTAATAGGGTCTCTTACACATTGTGCTGGTACGCAAGGCACAATCATTACCATAGAGGATCTGTTTTACAACATGCCGCAAAGGAAGCAAGCACTAAAGTCCCCAAACGAAGAGTTTCAAAAAATTGCAGATATCCTTATGAAATATGCTATTCATAATGCCAAAGTTGGAATTACTTTAAAAAAAATGGGACAAATTCCGTCAATACGTACAATGCCAAACAGCACACAACAAGATAACGTAAAAACATTATATGGTAATCAAATTGCAGAACAGTTAATGGAGGTGGAATTAGAGGATAGTGTTTATAAATTTCAAATGAAGGCATTAATAACAAAAGCTAATTATTCTGCAAAGAAAATGATATTCCTCCTTTTCATAAACCATAGACTTGTTGAATCATCAGGTTTGAAGGCTGCAATTGACACGGCCTACAGTTCACTTCTTGGCAAAGGCACACATCCCTTCGTATACATGAGCCTTGTATTGGACCCAAAAAATGTTGACGTAAATATTCATCCCACTAAACACGAGGTGCATTTCCTCAACGAGACGGAAATTGTTGATAAAATTAAGGAAGCCCTGGAAGCGAAACTTTTGGGTAGCAAAGAGACAAAAAAGATTTACCAGCAAATGAAATTACCTGGGGTATGCATGGATGTGTCAAATACAAAAAAAACACCCGACAATGTTGAGTTTATTAGGCCGAATAATATGATCCGGACCGATTCAAAAGATCAGAAGCTCGAAAAATTTTTCTCAATTTCTTGTGGTTATAAGCAATTAGAAAATGACTTAGATGGTAACTCTGAAGGAAGTAACAAGAGGGTTAAAGAGGTAAAACTCTCAAGCGTTTTGAGAATGAGAAGGCGGATTGAAAATGCTTGTAGTTTAAAATTGAGAAACACGATAAAAGATATGGTGTTTGTGGGTGTTGTAGATAGGACGTTTTCGTTGTTTCAATATGGAGTAAAATTATATCTCTGCAACACTATTAAACTGTGGTAAGTAGATTATAACATTACAACTCCTTTAAAGTTTCAAATCGAATATGTTTTGTAAATGTTATATATATATATATATATATTTTTATATATCGTCAATATATAGCACCATTATTATTTCTGGACCATATTTGCAATGTGTGAAGATGTCGGCCAGCTTATTGTAATACCACTTAGCAATTATTTGTTGTAAATCATTTTCTGCGTTTTGTTAACTCACATGGTTATTATTTTGGTGGTTGTGGCGTAGTAGGCAAAGTGCGACGCTCACACTCGGATTTCAGGATCCAAACCTAAACTAAACACCTTGAATTTTTTCTCTTACTTACAGCATTGACATTTAAAGAGTCAATGAAACACATTTGGAAAAAATTAAGGGTCCTTTTACTCATGAAAAACAATAGCAAACACAACACAAATATTTGTTGAAAAAGCTAGGTCTTCATCGCCCGGTGGACTGCTGCGCCATCCGATGTATATACATATAAAACGTTAATTTTTAACATATAATCTAAAAATATTTCCCAAATTTGCCGTTGAAATTATATTTCTTTACATTTTGTGTGTTATATACCATTCTAAATATTATTATCTCATAAACTTTTATTTTATTTTTCTTTTCAGTGAGGAACTTTTTTACCAACGCCTTCTCTATGAATTTCAGTGCTTTCCCGAACTTTCCTTTAGTCCAGGTTTGAAAATTAGAAATCTTTTATCAATTGCTTTTGAATCTATAGGATGGACTGACGAAGATGGAGATCTGGAAGAAATAGTCGAACGTGCCGCCAGAATACTCATTGAAAAGGCACCTTTATTGCGGGAGTACTTTTCTATTAGAATCACTTCCGACGGTGTTTTGGAAACCATACCTATTGTTCTCGAAAATTATACACCATGCACCACATTTCTCCCACTTTATTTGCTCAAATTATCTACAAAAGTCGACTGGACCAGCGAAGAAGAATGTTTTGAAACTTTTTGTCGAGAGACTTCGAAATTCTACGCCAACGTTGCCAGAGCAGATGCATTAATGAAACGTCACAAATGGACGATGGAGCACGTATTTTGTCCCTCCATGAAAAAGTTTCTACTACCTAGCAGTGCAATGAAAACTCATTTTTATGAACTTACAAATCTCCAAACTCTTTATAAGGTTTTCGAAAGATGCTGAGTATTGGAATTAGTATAAGATTATTTTTTTTGAGTAAATACATTTTTTAGTTTAAAGATTTGGTTGTCGATATCTAGCTTGTTTGTCTTCATTAGATACATGTTTTTTTAATTTGTCCATTATTTCATTGTCGAATTCCGGTGGTGTGGGCTTTGTATTTGTCGCCCAGTAATAGATGTCCCAATCGTTCGAAACCCCGTTTATGAGATGATCGTACATATCAGTTTCTTCCTTGGACATGGTTGCCAGGTATTTAGCAGCAAATGTGCTTAGTAGCAAATCGTTTTCAAGCATACCTCTTTTACGAGACTGATAGATTAGCCTGCAATAAAAATAATGAAGCGTAACCCAATTTTTCATTGAACTTAGATATAAAAAACACCTTTGTTTCTGTTGCTCAAGTGGTTCATTTAGTTTTTTAGGATACTCAGGAATGGGAAGTTGTATAGGGTCATCGAAGTCAATAATAGGGACTTGCATGTGATTGGGGTATTCTGGCGGCTTTGATTCTCCCGTATTTGAAAAACATCTTAGAATTCTGATTGCATTTGGGTATTCCCTAATATGATGAAACTAAGAATGAGAAAATTGCGGCTGTTATATAATATTGCGAAATATTTTTATTTTAATTTACCTCGAAAATTTTACGTAGCATTGCTAAGTTTCGTTAAATTTTCTTAGAGTTGATTTTTTATTTAAAAGTATACTTCGAAGCGTTGCCAAAAGTTATATTGTTTAAAAACAAAATTTTGATATCAACCACTTATCCTAAAATCTTGGATTGTAATTGAACCATATGTTTACTGCTCAGCTGTTAATACTTAGGTTGTATTCAGTGCCATCCTAAAAAACAATAGGTCTGTTTTAATTCATTTGTGTACAGAAATTCGTAGTTGAGTAGTTTGGTTAAAAATTTCTCTTGCAGAGAGTGACTGCCGAAAATTGTGAAACAACTTTTCGTAGAAATTCGTAAATAGCTATCAGACATGAAATGTCAGAGGTTGTTGTATTTTCGATTTGACAGGCCATCTGCTGTCGATCTGCTGTCCACAGTTTTTTGTTCGGCAGAAATTCGTAAGGAGGGAAAACATTTTGCTCTCTCTTCTACAAAAAAAACATCAGTAGTTTCGTAGTTTTTTCGGGCAAATTCGTAGCAATTCAAAGCAATTGGAACGGTCCTAAATGGGCCCTATTGGTTTCTAGTGCAAACATTATTTTTCTGTTTTACTACTGAAATGGTTAGCACTTATTTATACTAATGATTAGGTCTGCTCCAATTGGTCTAAAATGCTACGAATGCCTACGAAATTCGCTGTAAAACTCTCAAACGGCGTTCAATTTGCTGATTTTTTCGTAGAAGAGACTTCTCCTGAGAGAGTAAAATACTTCCCCTCCCTTCGAATTTCTGTCGAGCTATCGGATTTATGAAATGTCAGAGGTTTTTTTGTTTTTACTTTGATAGCCATGCTCACAGATTTTTCTTCGGCAGCAATTCATAGGGAGGGGATATATTCGGATCTCTCATGAGCTCTCTCTTCTATGAAAAAATCACCTAATGGAACGCTTCGTAGTTTTTCTGGCAAATTCGTAGACATTCGTAGCAATTCAGAGCAATTGGAACGGACCTATTGTTTATAAACAGATTTAAGAAGAAAATTCTCAACACAAAAAAAAAAAATAATTTAGGATATGTTTCTCTGCGTCAAGGTTTTTTTATTAGTTATTTATTTTGTTAGCCACGTACTTTTAATTACACATAAGTCAATTGTTTATTTTATACTAAAAAAAATAAAATGATTCGTTTTCTCAACGGAATTTTGTTCCCCGAAAATTCGCTAATTTATAAGTAGATTTGAATATTAATATAAAAAAGATTTAACATACATATTTTTTATATTAATATTCAAATTCAAAGGATTGTGAAATAAGAGTAATTTAAAGAACTCAAAGTCTGCCTATACAACGCCTTCTTGCGTTTGATCGTTCTAAAAAAAAAAAGAATAGGAAAGTATTTCTTCTTCACAGGTTCGATTCCCGTTTGAACATCTCATGGCACCCCTGTCTGTCTAGGAGAAAGCTTCTCAATTTTCGCCGTGCAGAGCCGGCAAAAAACTGTAGGTCCCTTCTACTAGTGAGAGTAGAGTAGAGCGCACAACACGAGTAGTTGATGAGCAACCTAGGTCCTGGTCCAACTGTGGACTGTGGCCTCATACAATTATTATTATTAAAGTATTTCAGGTGTTAAACTTATTTTTACTTTAAAAGTTTTGGAGTAAGAGGGCCTAGAGTTAACATAAACTACTTGTTTGATAGTTATTTTTTACATTTTCTCCTCAGAAGATAGCGATTTAATCTTTTCCTAAGCATGAAATAATTATTTCTATTACTTTTGTTTTCCCATGTTTAAGATGATTATTACAATAGTGTGCAAAAATATATAACGCTATGTTATAACAAAACGTATTATTCCACTTAAATTTCAATTTATCATGATCAACAGGCATTTTAACAGATTTGCGTGCCTGTATGGTTTCAATTTGACAGCATTTCTTGCACTGCTGCCAAACGCACAAAAATTAATTGTTTGGATGAAAAAGGATAAAAACAACTTTCAATTAGAGTCATTCCCGTTCGTAGAATGAGATAGCGGAATTAAATTGTTTGAATTCTTTTTGAATTTCTGAAAAGTAACGATTAAAGTGGGAAGTAATATTTGAGAATAGAGAACAGTTAGCGGATTTAGTTTCAAAATCCTGATAGCATTCGAAGAATTTCGAATAAATACACAAAAAAAAAACTTATAGTAAGTTAATATATAAAATAATGAAAGTAATTGGTTCAAATTATTTCTTGGCCCTTCGATTATATATTTAAATTAGCTTCGAGTTTATTTTTTTGAAATTTGAACTTACAGCTTGTTTTGGGTTTCTTTTGTTATTGGTGTAGTTATTAAATAATTCATTTCTGCTCCTTACGTAATAAATGCAACATAAAATTTGGTGTCATTGCGTTTCGCGGTACCTAAATTTTGCTTATATTTGAATTGTCTGATTTGTTTCTTTATTGCGTTTTCATATTCTGAAGTTCATAATAAAGCGTTACACGAGATTGTTGTACGATTTCGAATTTATTTTTGTGATTAAGAAAAATGTGTGTTTTGGTCAATGTCAAACCAACAACCAACAGCATTTGCATGCTGTTTTAATTTCGTGCATTGTTTATAGTCCCTTGAATTCATCGTCTCAGATCATGGTCAATGTTCTCTTGACGAAATAATTAAGAACCAAAAAATTCCTTTGCATGCTGTTTTGAGTTCGCGCATTTAGTTTCTTGTCTCAGATGATACATTGTCTTAATGGCTTGTGACGGAAGCTTTGTTTTTTTTTTAGCCCACAAAGCTTAGCGAAATCAAGCCTTGAGTTGGTGAATGTTAAAGTAACTAGCTAATGCTGCTGTATATTTCGTCGTTAATAGAATAAATATATAATATAAAAAAATAAATGTTTACAACTCAAGGTCCTTTTTTTTTAGTTATATCTGATTAACCACTGGTTTTCAACAAAATTATAATCAATTTGTACATTTGTGTCTTATAGATTTGATTGAAATGGAGCAGCGCAGATTTCTTTTCAAATCAAATGCTTCTCTTTTAAGGGATAAAACCAATAACATCAAGACTGCAAATGAAATCAGGACAAAACAACGTAGGGACCTATTCAGTTCAACAAGGAATATATCTCCAAGTCCATCCCCACAAAGACAAACAGAACACAAAGAGAACTTAGAACCTACAACGAAAACATCAAATAATTCAAATGCAGCAAAATTTTCTCCGCCCAAGGAAAACAAAAAACAATTGCGACAAAAGGCTTATCTGATGAAGTACTTAGCATGGAAAGCAAACAAGATGAAAGAAGAGCAGGCAAAAAAGGAGCAGTCCAAGCGACCTGCGTTTGTTGTCCCCTGTGGTGGTGGTCCATCAAATGGGACAAGAAATATGAAAAAATCATTTGCCCCAAAAAATCATTCATTTAAACCACCAGATAATTTAAAAGACTTAGCAATTGATATTGTTGGCCAAAATCAATTTCGTTGTAAAAATGGTAACCAGCAAGGCGTTTATAGTTTTGTTCCAACGCCCAAAAAAGATAATAGTGCATCAAAATTGGGAGCAATGAAATTAAAAACTTCAAGACCCATAAATTCCAAACCACTTTATTTGAAATCTATTCATAAGCCTGAAGCGTCTAAACCAGTTTTTGCTACAAAACCCCCAATAACAAAAACTCCATCTAAAACACTCAAGAGTGTTCCACACAACAAAACAAATGGCAAAGTTGTTAGGCCTCCGAGTACACAGACCTTAGTAAAATCATCTGTAAAGTCTGAGACAAAAACTGCAATTCAAGCAAAACCGCTTACTACAACCCAAAACAGCTTAGACGTTTTGTCTAACGCCCGGACAAAACAACATCCAGTGCAGATTTCCACAAAAGATCGCATTCAAATATCCGCAAAACCTCCCGTTGAAGTGCTTGTAAAACCTCCGGTAAAAAAAGAAGGTAATATTGGTTCCAAATTTAAATTACCTCCACCATCACAGTACATAAATAAGATCACCAAGAAAACAACATCAAAAGTTAATTCAGTAACGTCGAAGACTTCCAATTCACAACTGGGCTTGCCCCCACTTAAACGTCCCACATTAAAAGCGTCAAAAAAATTAAGCGGTTCAATTTCCAATGCTTTCACAGCATCAATAAACGGATCCAAAATTAAGAAGAGCACCAATAAATTCCTTGTACCCAACCCAAAAGCAGTTGATATAGTTTCTGAAACCCCGACGGACGTGAATTCGTTGGACACAGTTTTTGAATTTGTAACATCAACTAAACGAAAGTCTTCGTCACTAAAAAATTCCAAAGTAGACTTATTCGCTATTGAAGGCGACATATTAAGTCCAGTGGATAGCTTTGTTTCTAAAGTACCCGATTTCGTTCGGTATTCTATTGTTGAGGCGGACGCCAATGCAAATGGTACTGGAAAGCAGGAAGCGTCGAAGGAAAAAGAGCCTTCAGCCATATGTACGAAGGAAGATGGGGTTACACCAATTAAGGATAAAACTGAAAGTACAACGTCTACAACTTACTTAAGTCCCTATGTTTCGGTGTCTAGGGGTAAGGTCAGTACAAAAATAGAGCGTGAGAAACGGAATAGCGTTTATATGGGAGGAGAGAATTCCTCAGTAACCGAAGCAGCAGCACTTAAGAACCACACAATTGCGACTGTTCGGTATTACCAAAAACAGTTGACCGAAGAGGTTAACCGATTAAATGATCAATGTAAAATCTGGGAGGAATACAAGGAAACTAATTCTCAGCTGGCTGATGTTGGCGGAACGGACATGATTGATGCAACAATCGGGCAAACGAAATTACTCATTAACAAGAAATTGAAGCAATTTGGTGGCTTAATTGACCGATGTGAGGAAGGATTGCGTCAAAAAAAGAGCGATATGTTACCTGTACTACCAGAGGATCTAGATGGATTTTGGTCGATGGTTGGCTTACAGATTGAAAATGTTGACAAACGTTTTGCTAATATTGAACGTTGGAAAGCAAATAATTGGAAGGATCCAGATGAGGTACAAATCCAAAAAGCGAATGTAAAGAAGGTTAAAAGAACAAAGCCAGCTGCAACAGCGAGACCAAACCAAACTTTGCAGAAAATGCTTAAAGCTGCTCATGCTGCTTACCTTAAAAAAAAAGCAGTCGGTGATGTCGATGATGATGTAATTCTTACACCTTCGAGAAGGCAAGTTGTCATTAAAGATCGTCGCTCTCGCTCTGCGGCTGCTACTGTTATAACAGTAAATACAACGAAAGCAAAACGAATATCAAATGAAAAGCATGTTAATTTAAATGAAACGCCCAAACTTATCCCACATGTTAATGGTTTCCGAAAAAGTATGAATCTTTTAAAGAGCACCCTGCTAGGTGAACAGGATTGTAAGTCTCCTGTTAGTTCATCAAATCAAGTCAGCAGTAGAAAATCAATTCTTAAGACCCCGGGATCGGTACGCAGGTCTAGAAATGTAATTTTCGATAATAATCCCATAAAATTTACCATTGAGGACACATTAAATGACTCCAAATCGAACCTCGAGCATAATGTGGAGGAAGAGCAACGAACATACAAATTACGAAATAGACGAATCATATTAAGAGACTCAGCAGAGTTCGAAATTCCAAAATAAAGCGGAAGAATGCTTCCTTGGTTTTTTATATCATATTTGTATGTTAATTTTTTTTTTTTTAATTTTTCCTAAGACATAAGTGTTCTCATTTTATTTATTTTGTATGTTACATGTCTGTAAAGTCAAATTATCCGGTAAATAAATTTATACAAGCAAAAATTTGTTGGGAAATAAATGAAAATACAATTAGTATTTTCTGATTTTAAATTTGAAGGTCATTATCAGTTAGTTTTATGTTATTGTACATTTGAGTCCATTCGAAAGAATTAACCAAAAAATGAAATTACGTTCCCGAGATCCTAAAAAGAAACAAACCCACGCAAGTATTACGCCATTCGGGTTGAGAGCGGTGAAACAATAATAGAAAATATGTTTGTGCCAATATGATGCAGCTAACCCTTTTCCATTATCTACGCATACATCATAGGGTTGATACAGGAACTTAAATGAGGCATTTTTGAAGATATTTCTACATGAGAGGAAAAAGGCAAATATATACAACATTTATCACTCCTGAACCTTGTCCAAGATCAGAGTTTAATTCAACAACGCTCCCGCCATGCGCGCTTAGCAGCAATGTAAGCTACATATAGAAATACAAAACAAGAGCATATTAGTTTTGCTAGTTTAGGTGTAGACCCGTATATGACATTAATGGTTTAAGTGACGTGATTTTCAGAGTACTAAAAATAAATGTAGGCTTAAAAGTAGACTCCTTACTTATCTGTTATGTGCATATCGTTACTAGGGAATGGAGTATTTTGTTTAATAGACCATTTGCCGACGGCTGTTGGGTGCACTGCCATATAAATACATATAGCTCCATTAGGAAGCGTCTTTTCTTAGTACATTCATTTTTGTGAGGTAATGAAACACTCAAAATATCTATCATTTATCCTTTTCCACAATGTTAAATACTTTGTATATTTCGCTAAAAACTTTTAAAATAAATAATTATCTCAGGTCGTATAAATGGAATAATTTTTCTTTCCTCAGAAACGAAGTCAAGACAATATTGCTTGCCTTAATTGGTTTTATTAAATCTATTATATTTTCAGCAATCATACAATACGACTTATATAGGTTTTATTTTAAAATGCAATCCAATTAAAGAGAAAACTAAACACTTTAAATCTTGTACAAGATAGTAAAAGCACCTTAAACCTTCTGGGTCTTTTGATCTGTTAACATCAACCAATGAGCCAGTTTTTGATGTAGTAAAAGATATATGCTCATCACCAATGACTATTTCAAGCTCCTGTAAAAAAATCCAAAATTTCCATCTCACTTTTCTTTTTAAGTCTTATATTATTTCAAATACCTGTCTCCCAACCCTGTCCGGTGGTGGCCACGGTGTATCGTCTTCTGCCATTATTTCAGAGTCCAATATTATTCTCTTTAGTTCTTCCATAACTGCCTGATGCACAAATGCTTCTTTTCGGATCATTGTATCATTTTTGTAGTTGGAGTTGTTTGCGTAGCGCAACTTTCCATCCGGGCGGAACTCAAATTCCAAAAATTCATGCCCGAATTTGCCTTTATGCCCAACGTAATAACGTAAATAGAAATCTTCTGTGGTCATAACTAGAACTTCAATTTTAATCTGTGCGTAATTAATTAATTTATAAAATCTCGCTCGTTTGTATAAAATAACCTTAATGCAAAAAATAAAAATGGAGAAAGCCGCCTTACGTCAAAACTTACTTTTGTCAATAGTAGAGTGATGCCAACTCTAACGTATTGAGTCAACTGAGTAACCTGGTGTTATTAGCAAAAACTAAACACTGATATCTATTTTCTTTCTTCTATTTCCTGTTGCTCATTCTTAACGTTTATCCCCCACGATTTCTATTTTACTTTAAAAAGAAATGTACTTGCAGCACATATTGAATCAGTTTGCAAAAACCTTTCAAAATAAAGTAAAAACAACAAATGCAGTATACCCTAATTTTGTAAGTGATGCCAGATCAGAAATGTGAAATTCTGTAACAGTTAATTCTGCCACCCAGCTGAGTTCTGTTGGTGGAGCTTGAACGATGATCCCCTCTTCAGAATTTATGTATAGAAATTTCCCCTACTGGAGCCAAGTGAATTGTTGTCCTCGAATATTCCTGCGTCGTTTTACTTGACAGTTACATGGAGCAAGGACGAAACGACGCTTGTGTGCTTTAGCTTCATAACAGTGGAATTTTCATAAAGACATATTTTATATATAATACGCTTCTAAAAAAATAAATATTGTTTTGTTAATTGTGCCGCGTCATTAACAACTTCTCAGATACCAAATTGTGTATAATTATCTACCGGTGTTCGTGAAAAGTGACATTTAAAACTTTGATGTAATGGAGGCCACTGAGTATTGAATCTCGGTCAAAGTAATTTTACATCTTGCCAAGTGAAAGTGCAAGGAGTTTAACATTGTTCTAGGCATGTGCAGAAAATATCCATTGGGGGAATCGATGATGACAGAGTGGAATATTATATACTCTGGAGAAATTGAAAAAATATTAAATGGAAAATAGGATTCATCGGAAAACATATTGAGGAGCAATTAAATTTTTTGTTTTAAATAAATTTACTGGACGACATTTAAAAATCTAATCCTTCACTTTGAAAATTTTATCAGCCCCACTTCAACCATGCCCATACCCAGTAGTAACTTTTACCAGTTTGTTGCGATTGTGTCGGTGTGCACGTTGTGTTATTACAACAGCAGTTCGTGCGGACTAGTATTTGACGACATCACTGCTGTAAAGGACAACAAGGATTTGCGACCATCCACACCGCTTAAGAACATATTCCTGAATGATTTTTGGGGAACACCAATGCGCAAAGAGCAGTCTCATAAATCATATCGTCCTTTGACAGTATTAACTTTCCGTTGGAATTACTTCGTGCATCAGCTGGAACCTGCTGGATACCATGTTGTAAATGTCATAATGCATGTGTTGGTGTGCATTTTATTTAAGCGGGCGTGCTTGCAATTAATGGGTTTGGGGCTCCCTGGTGAAGCTGGTAAACAAATAAGTTTCGTGGCCGCAATGTTATTTGCTGTACATCCGGTGCATACTGAAGCAGTCACAGGTGTTGTGGGCCGGGCAGAATTGCTCTCATCGATTTTTTTTCTGTGTGCATTTCTTTGCTACTCTAAGGCTGCAAAATCGGCAAAAAGCACACGATGGTTATCATTGGTTAATTTTTCTGTGTGCCTTCTTTGCTCAATACTGAGTAAGGAACAAGGAATAACTATTGCCGGAATTTGTGCTGCGTATGAAATATTCGTCGTTCAACAGATTCGCCCACAACAAATATTCCATTTTATAAAAGATCTTTTTGAAGAAAAGAAAAGGAGAGCAAGTCAAGAAAGTTTTGGAAATCTTTGCAGTCCCACGCTCATAAAACGCATTGTATTTCTGGTTTCAGTGACACTGGCTTTACTTATCGGACGCCTCTATGTTATGGGTTCCCAATTGCCAGTATTTACAAGGTTCGATAACCCAGCATCAGCTGCAGAGACACCATCACGTCAGTTAACTTTTAGCTATCTTATCTACCTCAATTGCTGGTTGTTGGTGTTTCCATGCAATCTGTGCTGTGATTGGACAATGGGTGAGTATGTAGTGATATATGTAATCAACCTTTTTGCTGCAACTTTGTGTGCAAAGATGATGCATTATGTATGCTCCTCGTGGTACAATGTTGCGCAGTTAGCCAGCTATGCCTTGAGTGTTCGAAACGTAAGCAGTGCGCTCGAAATGCGGGGAAACTGCATTACATTGTAAGGGTAGTAATGAACTTTGCTATGAAGTCATGTAATATGTATTGGATTAAGCTCAACAACACTACTGCTTGTATATAAACAAGTTTTTCTTACTTCAGGTTATTGCTCTCTGGATTGTTAACTGTACACAATTTCAAATATGAAACCAGCTTTACATAGTAGTATTTACTATGACTGGGAACCGAGATGTTACTTACAGTAAATAATTTACTTTAGACTATCGCATGAATCGAAACGTACAATACCTTGCACCAAATTCTTTACCTGTTATGTTTAAAAAAAGTAAAGCCGTATGTGCAACGCTGAAAATAAATTTTGTCATTTACTTGGTGCTCATCACTTATAAATGCATGCCACACCCAGTACAGTATCTTAGTACTTGTAAGACTCCATTATATCAAAATATTACTTTGATTTGCCGCAAAAATTCACGAAAGCATAAATATACGTACCTGAATAGTCTTTAATTTCGATTAACCTGAATCAATAGCATACAAAACAACAATGCACTTCAAGTATTTTGAAAAAACATTCTTGTATATACATAAATAAAGTTGCTGCCGAATAAATTAATTAAACAATTTCAAAATAAAAAAAATATGTAAAAATGTGTGTATCTTTGTTATAAATCGTATCTGTTCCTACGCTTTTTACCATACAAACTTTTAAAATGCCCTTTGTGAAAGAAATATTTGTACGTAAAGTATCGAAAGTGTTAAAAGTCATTTATGTTACCAATGGATTTCGTCAAGAAAACGTTTCGAAGTTTTTTTTTTTTAAATTTTATTTTCAAGATACTCTTTAATATATTTATATTGCTTCCGTCATTAGAGTAAATACTTCTGTGACAACGAAACTATGCAATTATTTATTTAAGTTCAGATTTCCACAAGCTTTGGAGAATTTCAAAGCAATTATATATTTGTGTTCTGACTTCCAAGAGCTTTAGATGATTTCATAATAGATTTAGCATAACTGTATAAAATACTAAAATTGTTTCGTACAAAGATTTATTTGTAAATCACGCTCACATCTACCTCATATTCGGTACAAGGTGTGGAGTTTACCTCTATCTCACCCAAAATGTTAGTTTAAAATATTTTACGACCCTGACATATTCTTCTAGGCCAAATATTTGGTTACATTATTCTTCTTCTGTCGTCTAATAAATATAAATACAAATGGTCTAGTACTCTTGTAGTGTATTTTTTTAGAAAATAAAATAACATTTTTTTTTATGGAACGAAATAATGTAATGTATTGCCCTATTAGAGCACTGACCTTTTGCCATCTTTCAGGCTGCATCATAATTCCACGTTCATTAAACTTTTGGTTTTTATCAGTAAAAAACTGGACCAAGTACGATTTGACATTACGATCATTATTGACATTTTTACCATGCATGGAGTTTTGCAAAGAACGAAATAAAAAGTTATCAGATGGTGCAAGGTTAGGACTACAACACCTTTATCGATTTGTCAATTCGGGCCGTTTTTCAGCTGTATTGTTCAATTTTATTAGTTTTTTAATGTAGACATCTGGCTTGCTCCTCGATCTTTCCTGATTGACGTTGTTATAAACAACCATTTATCATCACCAAGTTATCAATCGTTTTAAAAAGGGATAATTTTCATTATGTTTCTTTAACAAATCGCAGATATTAATACGTTGCGTTAAAAGACTTTCTTTCAGTTTACGAGGAATGCATATATCGAGTACATAACTAAGTTGTTTTAAATGATGTTCAATGACTGTACGCGATATACGGAGATGTTCAAAAATATGAGCTAATGAAATGCCTTTTGGGAGTTTTTTCCGGGAAACTTGTAGACATTCATAGCAATTTAGAGCAATTGGAACAGATAACTGCACTACTCATTGACCAACTATGAAATAACTTTCAACAAAAACTATTTATGAGTGAAATCCGCAATTACTTAATTGCCAGAACAATAGTCGTACGTCAATAGACAGATATTGCGACTTGTTTTTATAAATCTCCTTAAATTTAGTTATGAGTTTTGTAAAAGACATCCAGATACTTATTCATAGCTTTTTAGCTTATTCATAGCTTTGTAGTGTGTCAAATAATTGTTTGCAAATTAAAAAATTGTTCGTAATTTCAATTAAATTTAGTTATGAGTTTTTTAAAAGACATCCAGATACTTATTCATGGCTTTTTAGCTTATTCATAGCTTTTTAGTGTAGTGTCAGTACGATAAAAATAAGAAGCAATAAAAATATTTACATACTTTGTAGGAGGTTTCGGGACCAAACAAATGAAAGACGCGGCTAAAGCGAGGGCTGTTTATTGACTCAATCATGTTTTACATTTTCGTTGGCATGAAACTTAAAGAAGCGGTGCGAGTGCACAGTACAAAAAACGGATGGATCAGTCGATCATTTAGGCCAATGACAAGTCTCTTTAACAGGTTCTATTTATTAAATGAACTACTCTTTGGAGTTTTTTGGGGAGAGTAAAAAGATTATTAATACAGTCTACATTAGAAGTGAACGTACCAATTTGACGAAAATGACTACAACTTTACAGTCAAATAATGCAAACTTGTGAACAGTACATTGAAAAATGAAGTTTTTTTTTGTAAATGGTTTAATATTTGGTGTGACCACCGTTGGCATCAATAACGGCTTGCATTGATCCAGTTAAGTGTTTCAGATCATAGTTGACTGTAATCTTGTTCCTCTCCTCCTGTATTGCTCTTAATAACGCATTTTTCGATGTAGGTGCCCGTTTTGAGACCTTCTATTTCTAATAATGCTCAAAAGTTTTCTAATGGGTTCTTTTGTGGACTTTGTTGCGATGTTTGCATTTTACAAATAATTACTAGACAATACAAAATTTAAAAATTTGTTTTGTTTCTTATTTTAAAAGAAACTGTACCCAAACATAATCCGTTTCTATTAATTTTTTATCGCAGATAAAATTATAAATCGTTTTTTTGAAATAAATTGTTTGACGTAAATTGAATTAATTATAATCAACTGTTTATTTCTTACAGGTACTATCCCCCTCATTGAAGGTTTCAGTGACGTACGTAACTTGTTGACCCTAACAACTTTCGCAATACTGTTCACTATTGGTTTGGCTGGGATTCTTACAAAAAATATTCAACATTCAAGAATTATCATCATGAGTTTGGCATGGATGTGTTTACCTTTCCTTCCGGCCTCGAACCTCTTTTTTCCCGTTGGATTTGTAGTTGCCGAACGTGTACTCTATATGCCGTCTATGGGATTATGTATGCTAACAGCCTATGGATTCCACAACCTCTCGAGAAGTAATAAACGTTTTGGCGAATTCTTTCTTTTAGTTCTACTTATAAGTCATGGAATTAAAACGCATAATAGAAATAAGGATTGGGAAACCGAATATTCCCTTTTTATGTCAGGTCTAAAAGTGAATACTCAAAATGCTAAGTTGTTTAATAATGTTGGACATGCGCTGGAAAATGAAGGAAAATACTCTGACGCTCTTTTGTATTTTCAAAAGGCAGTAGATATACAAACAGATGACATTGGAGCATACATTAATGTGGGGAGGGCATATAATCATTTGAAAATGTATAAGGAAGCCGAAGAAGCATATTTAAAAGCCAAGAGTCTTTTCCCAAAAATAAAGCCTGGCGAATCCTATCAAGCACGAATAGCGCCGAATCACTTGAATGTATTCATAAACCTGGCTAACCTCATTTCTAAGAACCACACTCGACTAGAAGAAGCCGATCGCTTATATAAGCAAGCAATTAGTATGCGAGCAGATTATGTCCAAGCCTACATTAATCGAGGTGACATTTTAATGAAACTAAATAGAACTGCAGAAGCACAACAGGTATACGAAAAAGCTTTACTCTACGATAATGAAAACGCAGACATCTATTATAACCTTGGGGTAGTGTTTCTCGAACAGGGAAAGTCATCGCAAGCAAATGTGTATTTTAACAAAGCGATTGAACTTGCGCCTGATCATGAACAAGCTCTTTTAAATTCAGCTATTTTATTGCAGGAAATGGGTGGAGAGGAGTCACGAAAAGTGTCCAAAGAAAGACTGTACAAAATTTTGAAAAAAGATCGCGACAATGAACGTGTCTATTTTAACTTAGGCATGTTGGCTATGGATGAAAATAATTTTGAAGATGCAGAGAATTACTTCAAACGAGCAATTCACATCAAAACGGACTTCCGAAGTGCCTTGTTTAACCTAGCTCTATTACTTGCTGATGCCAATCGTCCGCTTGATGCTGTTCCATTTCTGAATCAACTAATTCGATATCATCCCGATCATATTAAAGGATTAATTCTCTTAGGTGACATATACATAAACCAAATGAAAGACCTCGATGCTGCGGAAGTGTGCTATCGTAGCATTCTTCGTCATGAACCAAAAAATATTCAGGGACTTCATAATTTATGTGTAGTGTTTGTAGAAAGAAGAAAACTTGCAAAAGCTATGGCTTGTCTAAAGTTTGCTCACTATTTAGCTCCTAAGGAGGATTATATACTTAAGCATCTAAAAATTGTCAAACTACGCTTAGAAAAGATAAACAAATTGCCGGATTCAGCACAAGAAAAACGTTTAGCTCTTTCTGATTATGACCCAAATGAGTTCAAAATTGACAAAGGTGAAGACCAAATGTCTGGGATGCAAACTTCGTCAACACAAACAATGTCAACAACGAACCGATCCATTAATACGAAGAGTAGACCGCCCTTATAGCAGAGCTTCCGGCGAAGACAGAAATAAGGAAAACAGAGACTTTTCCAGCTTCTATATGACCTATCCCTTGTGAAATAAATGAATCTGTAATATACAAATTCGTCAACTCAAAGTACTTAGTTTAGATTAAGTTAGCTCTAAATTTTATGTGAAAATTAGAAAAAAATGTAGAAAAATATTTTAAATGTACCATTTTGTCCCTTGTTAGCAATTTTTGTGTTAAACTTTTGAAGTTTTTTATCTTAAAATTTACACATATGTTTTGATCTTGTTGAGTCTTAATTCTAAGAACTATTGACTATTGAATGGGGTGTAGATCTGTTGTAGTTATATATTGGTGTTTATAAACACCTTATGATATATATACGTAAGTTTATAGCTGATAAGGTATTTAGTTTTTATTTATTCAAATAATGAATTAGCGAAATTTAATGCCCATTTGTGAATGGAATTAAATAAAAAAGGGAGCTATTCCCTATTTCAAAAATCAATACGTCTTTGACTTTTTATCACATTTAAACTAGGTTTAATTGAGTGTAAGTGAAATTGCTCACATAGGTGTTTAATTCTTAAACATCATCCCCAAATACCGAAATAACAATTATTAAAGTAAGTTGGTTGTGGCCACTGTGGCGTAGTTGGTAACATGCGACAATCACATGCTCGGATACCTAGGTTTAATTTCTGAACTAAACAACTTGCACTTTTTCACTATTTCACCTCAAAGAGTACTGTTTTGCAATTAAAAATTTCGCTGGTTGAAGTGAGCAAAAGCCTATAGAATATATCTCTACTCGTCAAAGAACAATAGCAAGCACAACACGAGTGGGCTAGGTTAGGATCCCTTGTGAACTGTTGCGCTTTCCAATATATTTAATTGTGAAGCAAAACAGAAAAATGTTCTTTCTACACATGCAATTTAAAATACAATACTAACGTTTTCATATTTAACTTGGGGATAAAGGACAATACTCATTAAAGGGTTAAATATTGGGTCTGGCCTATCAGTCTGTGAATTTTGCGTGAGATTAACCTCCTCACCACGTAGAAATCTATACTTTAAAAACACCGACATGCATCGGATATGACGGAATCAACTAGCAATCGTTTTAAGGACAATTATTTTAAGTTTTGAACGTGCACCTCATATTGCACGTTAATAGACCACGTGCAGCCGAAAAACTTGCGGAGGCCCTGCTTTTCTACAAAGCAGACGTCACACCCATCGAAAAAGCGCGATAGGATGGGTCCAACAAAAAAAAAAAAAAAAAAAACAAAAAAACAGAATCGACAAGAAACTGCGATTATTTATACAAAAGCGATTGCTACAGAAAAATAAGGTAGCGTTTATTCGGATACGGTTTTGTTGTTCTAGGTAGACTTAGGCAGAAAGTCTAAAGTTACAACCCTGTCAGCGAACGCCGCATGATAATTCACATCATCCAGGAATATTAGCCTAATTTGAGCTCACGCCCGATTAAGAAGAAGCATGACAACATCAAGGACGACTTTACTGATCTATGCCAGCTATGACGCCAAGATCGTTATAGGAGATTTCAGCTGATTAAGGTGGATATCTTTGCTGGAGTCATCGGGAAACACAGCATGCACAATAACACATCCTGAAACGGACAAAGGCTGTTGGACTCCGCCCCGTGGCGGAAACTTTCTGTAGATAGCACGTGGTTCCCATACCTCAACATATATAAAGGAACCTAGTCATTTCCTGATCAATCAGATTATCACGTTACGATCTAAGTCAACCACTCGATGTCAAAACTTTCCGAAGTGCCAACATCGCCTCGGATCATTTCCTTGTTGCATCCAAGATAAGAACGTGGATATCGAGACAGGTTTATACGTTTTGACGTCTCAAAGCTACGATCGCGACTAATCTGCCTGCAGTAACTATGGAAGAAGACTAGAAACCATCAAAGAAACAACCACTGATGTGCTGAGTTTCACGTCACTACGCAGAAGGAACCCACGTTTTGACGACGAATGCAGACAAGCACATGCAGCCAAACAAGACGCCTATAAGGCAAAGCTACATCAAACAACGAGAACTGTTCTTAAGAACCGGCTTCTCAGAAAGAAAAAGAAAATATATATATATAATAAATTATCTGTTGGAAATTTTAAAGAGAAATAAAAATAAGTCTTTTATTGAGTGCAGCTGTCTTCAGCTAGGCTGCACACTCTTAAGAAATGCTTTTTAATCTTCAATAAAATACAACAGGCCCCGCTGTATATAGCTTGGCTGCACACTTGGGTATCCAACAAATAATCCAATTTATATTACAGAATTGCCGAGCCAAGCATTTCTCGTTCGGTTTTTTTATCAGTTTGGGTTTCTGCTTTGCGACATTCTGCTAATGCAAAAGTGTCATCGTGCAGTTAAACAATTTGGTGAGCTTCATTATACGTAACTTCACCCTGCCTAAATGGGAATCCTCCTGAATTTCACTCGACATACTTGTCTTTATATTGTCTTGAATGTTCTTAACAATTATTGTTTTAGAAAAGTTATAATTTACATCCTCAAAATAATGCTGTTTTACTTTTACTTCGAAATTTTGATTAGAAAAGGTTTTGTTAAATGTCCTAATTGTACAATTATTAAAGTTAATTAGCATATGTTCACGTAAATTTAATTTTCTGTCATCGCAATGGTTACAAATTTCGTCGTTATTCATATTTATATATATTATTGGTTCTTCGTCAATAATTTTAACTTCCTTTTTATAATTTTCTTTAAGTTTACAATTAGCTAGTACGACACAGCTGCTTGTCATTTTTAAACCATTTAGATATATTTCATTAATTTTTTGGTCTTCTAGCTAGTAATTTTAATTTAAATTCCACTACAGCCTTTGGAACTTTGATTACCATTATCAGAACATTATCTTTATACCTCATCATACCTAATTTAGAATGTCTAATTTTATAACAATTTATGTTAAATTTATTTATTTCGTCTGGAGTTAGTAGTCCAGGATGTAAAATATTATTTTTGGTTGATGCAACGTTGTCTAAAATTTGATCTACTTTGTCTTATAGTATTTAGTATGTATGATATTATTATGGTATATCTATTTGGGTTCCATCAGATTGGTTTAGTGCTTGAGCAATTTTTTCCCTATATCCTTCTATGATTTTCTTTGGGTCAAATATTGATTCATTAAAATATGTATTGATACTAATTTGTTTATTTAAATTCTTGATATAGTTATGATTGATGATTTCTATTGTTTTCATGTGCCCTATAATGTCCTGACGGTCATTATCGTCGATTGTTCCGAAAAACCATTTACTTGCTGTACCTATCAAATTAGCTTAACCTCTTCTTAGAATTTTAGGTAAAATTGTTGATATTTTTGATTAGATTGACTAAGAATACTTTTTTCTATACCAGACGGAATTTGTCTTAAATTATTTTCGACTTCTGCAAATTGATCAAATCCAGAATTGTAGTGGTCTCATTTATCATCTCTACTACATCCATATTCAGTTTGATGTATCCATTATTCGCTTCCATCTTCGTTATTATTAGCTTCGGTTGGGCCACAAGAATCAGTATTGCCAATAGTACTGTTAAGAATGTTGTCATCTGCAAATTTACGTATACTTTTAATATTTGTGGTATATTCATTTAAAATAGGTTTAAATAGGTTTTTTTTTTATCGTGACTGAAAAGATTTATGAGAGTTTGTTGTATTTAATTATATTCCAAATATGGTAACTCTGTTAAGATACCAATTTTGCCAGGTTTCAGGTTTCTGGTAAACAAGAGTTTCCAATATGACTAATGTTTAGTCATATCGACTTGTATTATCGTTCTTCCATGTAGAACCTCGACTTCGTCGGTAATAATATTGGTCAAAATTAGTTGAGTTTTATGGTTATTGACTATTTTCTCTTTAATTGGGAAGTGGTCAAGTAACTGCTCTGGGGTAGAACGAATCATAGCCACATTGGACGTGATATCGTCATTCAATTGGTCGATATTTTCTATTCTACTCGAAAAGTGATCTACTTTATTTTCCTTCCCTTTAAGGTACTCTATGTCGTAGTTAAATTCAGACAGTTTTAATAACTATCTTTGGTTTCTTTGGGAGATCTCTTTTCCGTTGTACTTTTTATTAAATGATTATTTTAAACTTATTGCTCAGATAAGGTCTAAAATATGTCAATGACCATACTATTGCCAAATTTTTTTTTTTGCGGAGCACTGCTTTTCATGGTCGTTCAAAGTTCGTGATGCATAACAGACCGGTTGTCCTTCCTGAGTGAGAACTGCACCTATTGCATTGGAGGCATCTGTAAACAATGTGAACGGTTTAATCTAATAATCGGTTTAAATCTAGGAAATTTAAGTATGGGATGGTTAACGATACAAAGCTTAGGTGTTTCGAATGCTTGTATGTACTCTGGATCACCTGGATTTTTTTTTAAATACTTTATCATTGGATAGGCTATTTTAGGATAATCCTTTACGAATTCTCTTTAATATCCTGTCGCTCCTAAAAACCCTTTCAACTGTTTATCCGTCTAAGGAATTTTGTAGTCCAGTATGCATTTTATTTTGTTTAGGTTAGGTTTCATTCTCTCCTAAGTCAAAACGTGGCCCAAGAATTCGATATCTCTCTTTAAAAAAGAACACTCGCTGAGTTGAATCTTGAGATTGTGCTTGCTCAGAACATCCACAATTGTTCTGATTGCACTAAGAGTTTCTTCTAGACTTGTGGAGAAAATTTAAATATCATCAGTGTAGACTACACAGATCTTATTTATGTAATCTCTCAATATGTTATTCATAAACCTCTGGAATGTGGCTGGAGCATTTTTAAGACCAAATGGCATTCGAGTATATTCAAACAAGCCGTTTGGTGTATATGTATATCTCTTGGATGCATTTTAATTTGGTAGTACCCTTTCGCTAAATCCAGTGTTGTAAAATATTGAGCTCGTCTTAACTTGCTTAACATAGACTCTATATTCGGAAGTGGGTATTTATCGTCTACAGTTATTTCATTCAGTTTCCGATAGTCTACACAAATTATGAGCTTTTCCAAGCCAGACTTGTCCTTTTTTCTTTTTCACGACGGATATTGGCGATGCATACCGGCTGTTTGATTTCCTCACGATTTCTTACGATTCCTTGTCGTTCCATCTCTTCTATCTGTCTTTTCACCTCCTCCTCCTCATGCTTTGGCGGCAACCTGTATAGTCTGGCATTAATCCGTGGTAGTTTTTATCTCATGCATCACTGTTTTCGTGTTGGTTAATTGATCTCCATCTTTATATAGCAAATTTGAATATATCCTGAGAAGCTTGTCAAGCTTTTCCTTCTCCTCTGCGTTCAAATATGACAAATTAACATCGTTATCCTCTCCCGTTAGTTCAAAGCAATCAGTCCTTAATATTTAATTTAAGTTAATATTTCTTTCTCAAAGCTACTCACTAATTTACAATTCTTTTTGAAAATTCAGTTTTTCCTTTGCTTTAATTCTTGTAGGCTTAAATTTCCTACAAAAGTATACGTTTTATTATTTATTTTAACAATATATTCCATTTCTTCATTTCTACATTTAATTGCTTATTATGAGAATTAACTATTGGAACCAGTAATTTTACATCTGATTTTATTGTGGATGTGGGTAATTTAATAGCAAATACTAAGCCATCATTTTGAAATTTCGCTATTTCTATTTTTATGTTGCTAAGTTTTCTAATGTCAATTCGGTATTCATTTATTTCTTCATTACTTAAAATATTGGGGTGTTTCATTCCTAATCTTGCTAAAAGTACATTAACTTGAATTTGATCCATATTTTGTCTTAGTAAGTTTAATCTCATTTGTTGCTCAAGAAACTCTTCTTGAGATATAATCTTTTTTGTAAAATTTTCATTTTCATTAATTTGTTTCAAAATGTTGTTCCTATCTGATTTCAAAAGGTTTTTTAATAATGTCAATGAGTTGTTAAAATGTTCGTTAATTTTTATTTGCTGGTTAAAAGAATTAGTAACTTCGTCATTTGTGTTGTCGTAAGTCATTAGCTGTTTCTCTATGCCAGTTTTGTCGTCTTCGTCTAGAGTACCGAATAGCCACTTTATTCCTTTTCCAACAATGTTTATTAATCCTCTCTCCGTTTGAGTTACAGTGGTCGTCAGAATTACTACTACCCAGAATAGCAGTGTCTTGGCCTGTGAATTTAAATGGACGTTTTATATTATTTTCGTGTATGTTAGTGAGACTATATTTTCTAAATTTTGGTTCTTCTTTGTGACGAAGAGATTTGTAATTTTTGATATATCCTGAAGTTCATGTTTCTACATAATTTTCGCGGGATTTATTTCTCTTTTCTGTTGCATGTACTTTCGCTTTATTTGTTCTTTCTTTGTTTCGAATGCTTGTATGTACTCTGGATCACTTGGATTTTTTTTAAATACTTTATCATTGGATAGGCTATTTTAGGATAATCCTTTACGAATTCTCTTTAATATCCTGTCGCTCCTAAAAACCCTTTCAACTGTTTATCCGTCTAAGGAATTTTGTAGTCCAGTATGCATTTTATTTTGTTTGGGTTAGGTTTCATTCTCTCCTTAGTCAAAACGTGGCCCAAGAATTCGGTATCTCTCTTTAAAAAAGAACACTCGCTGAGTTGAATCTTGAGATTGTGCTTGCTCAGAACATCCACAATTGTTCTGATTGCACTAAGATGTTCTTCTAGACCTGTGGATATCATATCATCAGTGTAGACTACACAGATCTTATTTATGTAATCTCTCAATATGTTATTCATAAACCTCTGGAACGTGGCTGGAGCATTTTTAAGACCAAATGGCATTCGAATATATTCAAACAAGCCGTTTGGTGTAACAAATGCCGTTTTCTGTATATCTCTTGGATGCATTTTAATTTGGTAGTACCCTTTCGCTAAATCCAGTGTTGTCAAATATTGAGCTCGTCTTAACTTGCTTAACATAGACTCTATATTCGGAAGTGGGTATTTATCGTCTACAGTTATTTCATTCAGTTTCCGATAGTCTACACAAATTATGAGCTTTTCCAAGCCAGACTTGTCCTTTTTTCTTTTTCACGAAGGATATTGGCGATGCATACCGGCTGTTTGATTTCCTCACGATTTCTTACGATTCCTTGTCGTTCCATCTCTTCTATCTGTCTTTTCACCTCCTCCTCATGCTTTGGCGGCAACCTGTATAGTCTGGCATTAATCCGTGGTAGTTTTTATCTCATGCATCACTGTTTTCGTGTTGGTTAATTGATCTCCATCTTTATATAGCATATTTGAATATATTCTGAGAAGCTTGTCAAGCTTTTCCTTCTCCTCTGCGTTCAAATGTGACAAATCAACATCGTTATCCTCTCCCGTTAGTTCAAAGCCTTCCTTTCATAAACTTTTGAGTAAATATCAAGTTTGACTGTATTATATAATCGTAGGTACTGGCCGCTTATGTTTATTTCTGCAAAAGTCTTGCTAATAAAATCCATTCCCATCAATAAATCATTTATTTTGCAATGCCATCTTGTATCACTTGATTCTACATGACTTATCCATTTTAGAGTTAATATTTCTTTCTCAAAGCTACTCACTAACTTACAATTCTTTTTGAAAATTCAGTTTTTCCTTTGCTTTAATTCTTGTAGGCTTAAATTTCTTTCAAAATTATACGTTTTATTATTTATTTTGACAATATATTCCATTTCTTCATTTCTTCATTTAATTGCTTATTATGAGAATTAACTATTGGAACCAGTAATTTTACATCTGATTTTATTGTGGATGTGGGTAATTTAATAGCAAATATTAAACCATCATTTTCAAATTTCGCTATTTCTATTTTTATGTTTCTAAGTTTTCTAAGGTTAATTCGGTATTCATTTATTTCTTCATTACTTAAAATATTGGGGTGTTTCATACCTAATCTTGCTAAAAGTACATTAACCTGAATTTGATCGTCTTCGTCTAGAGTACCGAATAGCCACTTTATTCCTTTTCCAACAATGTTTATTAATCCTCTCTCCGTTTGAGTTACAGTGGTCGTCAGAATTACTACTACCCAGAATAGCAGTGTCTTGGCCTGTGAATTTAAATGGACGTTTTATATTATTTTCGTGTATGTTAGTGAGACTATATTTTCTAAATTTTGGTTCTTCTTTGTGACGAAGAGATTTGTAATTTTTGATATATCCTGAAGTTCTTGTTTCTACATAATCTTCGCGGGATTTATTTCTCTTTTCTATTGCATGTACTTTCGCTTTATTTATTCTTTCTTTGATTGTATTGAAATCTACTTTATGCTCATTAACATCTGTAGGAGTGCATTTTATTGTTGAATGATAGGTATTATTGTTATTAATGCATTAAGCATTTGTGTTTGTACTCTAATTTTCTCTGGTAGTGTGCTGTTAAGCCTTTCTACATCGGCATTTCCTGTGTGATTATTTGGCTTTGTAATGTGGAATTCTATATTCTCCTTTTTACAAAATGCTAACACGTTATTTGATTTAAATTCATTATCAAAAATTAACTTTCGTACTTTACCCTTAATTGCTATATATTGCTTTAATTTTTCCACTATTGTCAGACTATTTCTGTCTTCTAAGAAAAATGGTACAGCAAATTTTGAAAACTTTTCTATAAAAGCTATAAAAGAATGTTTACTGTTAACATAGACATCTACATGGACAATTTCATTTATAGTCGAGGGAGTTTCTGTAAGAACAAATTTCTTCCTTATAGGGTGTCTGTCATATTTAGCGGACGAACAAATCTCGCAGTTATTAATTAGCTGATGAATTGTTGCTCTAAGATTAGGATGATATACTTTTCTCTTTATACCCTCATATGTTGGAATTATTCCAGAATGTCCTACCTTATTTTTATGAAATAATGCAATTTGTTTCTTTAGCACTTCTTCGTCATCTATGTCTTTAGCCAGGTAACTACATTTCACGAATTGGAAATGTTTCCGGTTAGAAAATATTACAATAATCTTCTGTTGGAATTGGTTATGTTCACTATCATCTAAATAAGTATAAATTCCTGCTTTTCCTCTTTTCAAATATCTTCTTAAAATATCACTGACTTTATCTTCGGATAAATCGTTTCTGTCAATGTAAATTCGAACATTTTTAAATACTTTTGAAATGTTCTACCAATATGATTTGCGTTTTGAATCGGTTAACAACGGTACTTAATATACGTATGTGATTTTCTAAATTCTGTTCTTGTGAATGAATAGTCTGTGCATCCATTGATTCGGTATATTATTTCCGAATAATAATATGTTTTCAAGTTTTTAATTTAATACTTCGTTCAGAATCTCATTATTTGTGTTCAAGTTTGCAACATTTATTTTTGAATCTTCATTCTCCTCATTTTGTTCATTCTCACTAACTTCGCCAATTGCAACATTGCTAGCATCAGTAATGAGTTTAAATTGCCTTGAGAAATCAGGGTACCTAAAAATTAGATGATTGGTTATAAGGTGTTTTAATGTGTCCCGGACATTTGCATTTACCCGGACATTTTTTTGAGGTATTTCGTTAGTCGATGGGCAATTGTAGCATAATCCTTTATGAATTTTCTATTATATCCCGTTGCACTTAGAAAAGACTTAATTGGTTTCTGGGTTTTTGGAAACTTCAAGTTTTGAATTACTTTGACTTTTGCAGGATTTGCTGCATTTATCGACTTATATTTTTAACCTTGCCTCTCTCAACCTACTGAAAATTTTTCGGATGTTATTTATGTGTTCCTCCAGAGACGTACTAAAAATTAGAATATCGTCTAGATAGAGGACACAAATTTTATTGATGAATTCTCTGAGGATAGAATTTATTAATCGTTGAAAGGTTGCTGGTCTACTTAAAAATCATTTTGCAAGTGGGGTTACAACTGTTTGATCTACTGTATTAGTACCATTGATTGTACTATAAAATAAAGGATCTTTTAATTCTATTTGTGGATAGTTTTTTAGAAAATTGGGTTAAATGATGCTGGTTTCTGACCCAGTGTCAATCAAGCATTTTAATATTTGTTCGCCTATAGTTAAAGTTACTATCAGTAGTCTTGTGTATGAGGCCTTGTTGTAAAATTTTGACGAATATTGCCTATCTCCATTGACTCACTACTATCGTTTGGATTCTGCCTAGTTCTAGTTGATCTAATTCCGGAACTGTCAGATGCATAGTTTCTACTTCTAGGTTGGTGATTTGGAGATTGTACTTGATTATTATGCACATTTCCTTGAACAAAGCTATTGCTGTCGGTGTTATGTCTAAAATTAAACGCATTACCCCTATTTCTGCTTGAATGGTCTACGGTCTCTGAAATATTGTTGTCGTTCTGTCTGTATTTATTTGGTCGGCTAAGATTTCTGTAATTGTTTCTATTTTGATGAGCAATGTCGATCGCTCCGACATCATCTAATAATTTTAACTCAGCAAATCTATTGTACATTTCTACAAGCGAATCATTTTTATTCACATTACCGCGAACTAAATTGTCTAATTTTTCGTTAACAATACCCACAAGATATTTGTCGTTATTTACGGGTGTGTAAACAATAGGCTTATTCCCTTTCCCTTCAAAACTATATAATTCATTTAATTCATAGTTAATTGCCCTGGCCTTGTCAAATAGTTCTCTTAAGCTTCCTACCTTAAAATGTCGGCATTCGTTGATCAGCTCAGCATAGTCCTTCCGAGGTCTGAAATGCAGCTTCAGTTCTTTCTGCACTGATTCCCAAGTCATCTCATCTCCAAGGCGTTGGATGCATCTCTTGGCTTCTCTCTGAATTTTTTCATTTAGCACTATGCTGATAGCATATTGTTTTAATTGTTCATTATTGCAGAGTATTTCTGCACTATTAACAGTTTCTATGAACTCAGTCACTTTGAAGTCACCCCTTCCGTTAAATTCCTTTATATTACGGAAATGATTTAATGTTTGTTCAGGTGACAATTGGAAGGCATCATTACTTTGTTCTCTTTCTCCATTCGGTTGTTGCAAATGTTGGTTCAGATGAGCTTGTAACTGAGCAATCTGCTAATGTTGCTCTTGCATTGTTTTCAGTAATAATGACAATTCCTGTTGACTTGCCATTTTTGCACTTGTTGTTGTTTCTTCACTTTCACTTTCACTTGCACTGTGATTGTTCAAATTACGATTTGAGTCGAATATTTTATTGAGTTTCTCTCTCATTCGACCACTACTTTTATTTTCTTTAGAAAACAAAGTTACCGACTGCACCAGTTACTTCTTTGGTGTTCTTTAGAAACCAAAAAATGAGTTTTAAATAAAAAAACTCTCGATTTCGGATGTACTTTATTATTTTATTTGAGTACTTTGTTTCTCTTAGGAGAAGATTGTCCGACACGACCGAAGCTTGAAATTAAACTTTCTGATACTCTTTCAATTGCTTACTCAGGTGTTTTACACCTCGAGTTCATTTGAGTTCATTTCAGTGACCAGGCTGAGTCGACTTTGGTGTAATTTTTCAATTAACTCAATGATTTCCGGCCTTGGTCTTCTTGTATCAATTGTCCAGTCAACATGTTTTCCTTCGAACTTCGGTTTGGTGAAGTGCGAGAACGTAACTCGCGTAATAGATAAGCGCTCCACTCCGTTTCTTGCTGTGATACCGTTTCAGATATAATTCCTTTATAAACTTTTATTATCGTTTATCGATGATCTTGAATTGAATTATCCTTGAATTCATATATCATTCTAATATAACAAATCATCTCGGATAGGAACCTCTTTCGATTCCTATCAATCACCATTGATTTCTAAAACTTTTCGATGTGCCTAACTGGATTCGGATCATTCCTATGTAGGGAAGTAACCAACGTTATAAGAAACTTTCCTATGTGTGCTGGTTTATACTGAACCCATGCTCTGATGGTGGGTAAAGACAAGGTGAACGGTGATGACGAAGTTTTTCTCACGACAGAGTTTAAAAATTTCATCCGGAAAAGACGAGATAAACAACCAAAATCAGGACCAAACTCAAACAAATCGACTGGAATTGACGGGCTTTCGGCATACATTTTGTATTGTCTATAAGACATACACAAGGTCGCCTTAAGTCAGCATACATTTATTAACTGATATAACGGAAACATAATGTAAATAATCGATGCCTTTTCATGTCTGTTATAAAATATCATTAGGGGATTTTCAAAAAAGAAAAAAAAAATAGACGTCGTAACACAATTTCAATGAAAGAAGCAGTAATAGAGAGCTCTTTACAAAACCACAGGTTGAAACAAAACCACAAAGAAGTATCACAAGGAGCAGCAATAGATCAATATATAATATAATATACATACATATGTATTGTCAATTGCAAGGTTACAGCGAAACCTCAAACGTGAATAATATAAATAATAAATACAAAACAAATCTAATCTGTTTTTATTTAAAACAGGTGTTTTTCAATTGTTGCCATTACTCTTAAACTTTAAGTAAAAACACTTCAACACACACTTGCTTACCCTATGAAGTATTCGGTATAAAAAGGGATCTTATGGTGGGGCACAGAGACGATAAGAGTTATCTTGCAATACGAACAAGGCGATGACTACTTTCTTTCAACAACTGCCGAGTTCATGTGAACGAGTAAACTTGTTTTACGTCACAGATATAAAAACTTTTATTCGGGATCACCAAAATCAGTGCATTTTCTCATTAATATAGGGGTACTACTGTGACGAATGTCCGCGCATAGCACCCTGTTGGCGATTATATCATTATCGCAAAGCATAGCTACAATTGTTGTGTTATATTTGAAGATCTACACATGGATAATTTGAATCATGCTTGATGTGTGAGTGAGTGCAAGTGTACTTAGCGGCTCAGATTTCAGTCTTATCGTTTAGGGGACATTTCAAGTGTTTTGTCCGCAGCTATCGGTCACACTCGTACATATTCCCGGTTGTGGGCGGCTATTAAAATAATTTCACGCCGTTATTAAGTACTACGACATTTTGGGTTCAACGTACAGGTGTTTGATTTGTTTATATATCAGCCGGCGTGGTTAGATTGTTTGCATTCATTCTTTTAAATTGTGTGAGATTGGTTTAAAAACGAACGTGAAAGTTGTTTCAAGGAATTGCTTTGAAGTCAAACTGATTTTAAATGGGTGAATATAATTTTAGAAAAGACTTCAAGGCTAAACCGGAAGGTGCACTCAGTTCCGAGGACTACACAAACTCAGGTAAAAAAAAAAACAAATAAATTAATTTATAATAAACAATTTTTGATAGATAGTGATAGACTTTCATTATCGGATTAAAAATATTGTTGCAATAATGTTGCTTATCTGGCTTTAAGTTGAAGGTGTGGTACGAAGTGCAACCTTCCATATAGTGATATTCTGTTATAGAGCACCACGTGGAGCCCTGTGTGGAGTGCAATTTAATATAGATTTGCTAGTTGAAAGACAACGTGGTGTTTAGTTTTTGGTGAAATAACTTTTCATTTATTTACTTGTGAAAACTAAAAAAGAATTATAATAAATAACTGGTGAAACACATGATAAATATTGTTGTGAGTATCTCTGTAGCTCAACATATCAATGAAAAACAATACAATTAACTTATGGATTTTTGGCTAAATGGGTGCATTATGCATTGTTCATCAACTGCACTCTTTGAATAAAATGCGACAAAACTTTCTTTCAAATTATTTCGCAAGTCTTCACATTCTGTATTTTAAAATGAATATGTTATGAGAAAGCGCCTTTAAAGTGAAGAGGTTTGCTTAGTTGAAACGTATACAGATAGAACAATGTAAATGATACCTTGTTATATAGGATAATCGTATGAAGATGTACTTATTCACTATCAGGCAATACAAAATATAATAATACATGTACACTTGGTGAAGTGATTTATAGAAAGCATTGTTCGAGACATATGTGATTGCTTGATTGGCTTAATAAATTTAAATAAATCACGTGTTTAAATTAATTGCTTTTAATTTAGACCGCATATACAACATTTAAGTCCTTTACTAAAAAAAAATGTTCTACCCTGTTTATTAAAAAACAATACAATACAAGCAATACACGCCTTAAGGACCTTTTCGACCTATGCCTATGAGCATGTATATACTCGTAAATAATACACCTTATGTTCTGCTTGACTCATTACACTTTTCTTGAAGTTACATTATTTCTCCATTGATGCAAAGAAATCCTAACCACCCATATTTAAAAAGTTGACAGGAATTATATTTGAAGTAAGGACATAGTTGTGTTCCCTGAGATCAAAACAGTGTGCTCAAAATACTTTGGTTAAGAAAGGGTAAATATTGTGATTAAGAACTGGTTTCAGAGTTGTATAATAAATATTGTCAACAGAACACATCACTCAATAAGTCTAGGGACATATAGGGAGCGCCACTAACAAAAGAGTTAATACTAAATTAATGAATTTTGTTAGTGGCGTTTCCTATATGTCCCGGAGCTTATTGAGTGATCTGTTACAGCATAGTGAGTATGAAAACAAGCTTTCTATTAACCACAGTAAATGGAAGTATTAATTAATAAATATGTTTGAGATTTGAGAAGAATCGATTAAATTTTTTCCATTTTTCTTCATGGACATTTAGAGTAACTTTCTTGATACTATCATAAGAAAGTAGTTAGATGTTACATCGATGATGTAATGGAAATTATATCTGCATAGATCATATCATTTATATCTTTTCAGAAAGATAAAACATACACCAATAACTGTTAATTGCGCCTTTTTCCTTTTGAAAACTTTGGGTATATACTTCCATGTTTATTATACTGTATTAATTTATATGACTAGAATAAGCAATATTTTTTAATTTTTAATTTAGGTAATTTATTTAACGATATGGATTTTGGATTCATCAAACAACGACTTGCAGTAAGTAAAAAATAATTTTCTACAAGCATTTTATAAAATTTAAATTGATTTTTTCTCGTAGAATCTGCATACTGATATCATAAAAGAAGTCGACCGAAAATTATCAGCCACGATAGACGATATTCTTCAAGAGGTCCGCCAAAAAGAACTTCAGCAAAATGAGTTTAACCATTTTGCACAAAATCCCAGCAAAAGAAATGGTACCTGGAATAATAGATTACCTCAAAAGTCCAAATCTGCCGACAACGAAGGAAGCACACAAAATTCGAATGGACGCAAAAAAGCTCTTCCCGATAAGGTGTTTGTTGAAAGGGAATCATATCTTACAGCACTACTTGAAGTGGACCATATGAAAAGTATATACAACATATTTTTTACAGTCTTGGTGGTATTTCTTATGAATACCGTTTGCTATGACTTTTTTGTGGAGGGACAGTAAGTTAATTCAAATGAAAACTATGAAAATTATCAATTAAAAATAATTTTTTTAAGGGTAAACTTTGGTATAGGAACTATAAAAGGAGGGTTAAGAGGCATTCATCAAGTTATGGGAGTGTGGACTCTTCTGCATATCCCTGTTTTGGGTGCTTATTATGCATTAAAAACGTGGTCAGTTGTCCGCGAGAAACTGAGCAAAAGTAATGACATATTTTTGTGTTAAATCAAATAGCTTTTAGCAATAACGTTTTTCTTTTGCAGATCAACGTGCTCAATTTATGTGGAGTTATTCATGTTTGGCGGTATTAATCACTTTCCAAGTGTCAATGCTGTATGTGGGAACAGTTACGTGTTTAAAATTGAATTTGCCATATGTGTCTGCATCCGTCATGCTTTTGGAAACTACGCGGCTTATGATGAAGGTTCATGGCTTCGTAAGAACAAATGCAGGTCGTATTTTGTCAGGCAAATTAAAAACCGAATGCGAAATAAGATCAACTGTTCAAATGCCACCATTCTCATGCTACCTGTACTATCTCTTTGCCCCAACTCTCGTCTATAGAGACTCTTATCCTCGAACAAAACAAATACGATGGAAGTTCGCACTTAATCGATTTTTAGAAGTCTTAGCGGTGGCCTTCCTGTATAGCTACATATATGAGCGTTACATCCACGTACATTTCGCCAATTATGGCACTGAAAAATTAACAAATGCAAGTCTTCTCGTCAAACTATTTGGAATGATTATGCCAGGCTTTATTATCTTCCTGTGTGCCTTTTATTTAATCTTACACGCGTGGCTGAACTTCACAGCAGAATTACTTCGTTTTGGAGACCGCATGTACTACAAGGATTGGTGGACTTCGTCCAATTATGAAGCGTATTATCGAAACTGGAACGTAGTCGTGCATGATTGGCTCTATGAATACATTTACAAGGACTGCTATAATCATATATTCAAGGGATCAAAGGTGGCTTCATCAATATTTGTATTTCTATTATCAGCATATATGCACGAGCACATTATTGGCTTTGCCTTACAAGTTTTTTATCCAGCTCTGTTTGTGACATTTGGGCTTCTCGGAGTTGCCTTAGTGTTTCTTTCTAAAGATTTCCCCGCAAGATTCGGAAATATATTCTTGTGGTTTTCCTTAATTATTGGAAGTAGTTTACTGATTTCATTGTATTCAATGGAGTATTTTGCTAGACAAAATTGTCCACCGGTGGAAGCGAAGAATTGGCTGGAATGGTTAACTCCAGTTTCTTGGGTTTGCAATGGCATGGATAGAAGTTGAAATCTAACATATTAACACAAATAAGAGAGTATGACTGAGTGTAAAATTATATTTTGTTTATTTTAAGCTGTACGCATTAATTCGAATAAATGTATACAATTATGTTTCAAAAATGTGTTGGAAAGTTTTTCGGTGGTTACCAATTCTTACTTCAGGGTAATGGAAGTTTTAAGAATGTTTGGTTCCGATGTATATGTGTGAACACAAATACACAATTGCAAAGTAACTCATCCTTTACTGAAGATATGTTTCGCTACAAATTTATAAACATGGCAAAAAGAGTAATAATTTCTATCTGAAGTAGTCTCTTAAGCTTTCTGATTAATTAATAAATACCACAATTAATAATTTCGTCTATTCATTATACATGCGTGAAAGTTTAACCGAACAAAAGTGTTGTTGCAATTTCACTTTTAACCCGTGATGAAAACAGAGGAGAATTGATAACTGTGGACAAGGCTTTTAGAGGTAGGTGCCATTTCACTTTTTATTGGGGTGCTTGTTCAATTTATTATATTCGGCTGATTTTAATGGTAAAATTTTTTTATTTTTATTGCCATGCTATGTTGAAATGTTTTTCAAGTTGATGCATTTACCTTAATGCAATTAAAACTGAAAATGAAAATTTCGCAGTAAATTAGAATCACCTTGTCACCTTTCTCGTAAATAACAAAGTGCCGACAAGCGTCAAGCTTTGATCTTTTATAAACACTTTAAAAGGTTTACCTTGGACTTGCACTTCAATTATGCAAATAAATTTTAGTCTCGGCGACTTTATTGAAATAAGCAGTAGTAGTAAAGAGATCTAAAAATTGTATTGTGATTAAATGGCTAGTAATCTAGAAGAAGAATCTGGTGTTGATAAAAGAAATCAAGAAGAAAGATTCTTGCACGGAAAGACTTTTGTTATTCGGCAATCGTACTACACAACTTTATCTGAAAATGAGCATTACAAGAGTGTTTATTATTTTGTTGTATCAATATTCGTAATCATATTTCGGAATACCATAATAACCGACTTACTAGTGTTTGGACAGTAAGTTATGTATATAATATATTTTAAACTGCAGATATTATTAATAAATAGTAAAATATCAAATAACAGTTTTTGCAGTTTACACGATAAAACTTATTAACCTTAATTGCGATAGAATATTTATGATGTGCAAGTAAATAGGTGAATGTATTGTACCTACATTAAATGAAGAATTACTAAATAATCGTTCTTCATACTGCAATATTACATGAACCTAAAACTTTTCATTTTTGAAACCATGTAAAAAGTAACAACTTTAAATTAAAAAAAAAAACTGTTTGTATGACCAGTTTTACTTTCCCAGGATCTATATAATATTCATGAATTTGTAATCTTTACTTTTTTAACTGTGCTAAATTTCACGTTTGTAAAGAATGCGTTATAATATAAATTTTAAGTGCTCTAGTGCCTATTAAGAAATTCTAAACACAACATCACTCAGCTGAAAAAAACAAAAGAAATAATTAATCAATTATATAATATTTACATCGTCTTCTAAAATCAATCTTAAATCTTGCAACAACTATTGAGGTATATTCCTATTCCCTGTGAAAATCTTGAGTCATTTAACTTAATGGACTATTCACCAAATATTCAAACCTAGGAAAGTAGACATACATATACAGCATTCAGCGTATTGCCTTATTCAACGTGTCGAACATATTATTATTATATTATATAATTATTTTATGTTATGTGGTCATATTTTTTAAATTGCTTCTCCAAGTTTTGTTGTATTGCTCCAAGACATTGTGTTGCATATATTATTTGGCACAACAATCCGCAGGCAGATCAGAGCTTAGCTTCTTAAGTAACTTCTTGTGTTGAGCGTGTCCTTGTTCCCTTAAGAAAATTGCGAGGTTTTTAGTATCAACATCGAATTTGGGACCTTTGCCGTGTATGTAAATTAGTACGAGGGTTGCCTTTTATATTTCGGGGTTAGAGAACAAAAACAAATATTAATCCTCGAAAATAGCTTAATTGTTTTTCAAAATATTCCCCATTAAGATCTATACATGCGTTTGAACCAATTGTCGAATTGGTCGAATTTTGCCACTCTGATTGAGGTATCACCGAACCATGAATTCTGAACGCATTAACCGCTTCTTCCGGTGTCGAAAAATGTTGCCCTTTCATTTTATTTTTTACGTACGGGAATAAAAAGATGTCATTCGGTGCCAAGTCAAGACTATACGGCAGATGACTCATCAAATCGATTTTTTGTGTGCTCAAATGTTTTGAGTGCTCAAAAATGGAGTTGTTTGAGAGCTCGCATTGTCGTGGTGAAGAGTGATCTGTCTTCGGCGGTTGGTTTTCCTGATTTCTTGGAAGACAACTGGAAAACAAATGGTTGTGTACCACTCAGTATTGACTGCTCTGCGTTGTTCTAGTGGTACGGTTGCGACATGTCCAGTTTTTTCGAAAAAACAGGCGACCATTTGCTCCGAAGTGATTCGTGCTTTTTTTGGATTTGGCTCAATTTGAAACACCTATACAGTCGACTGCAGTTTACTTTCGGGCTCATACGCATAAATCCACGATTCATCACCTGTCACGATGTTATAGACTGTTTTTGGAGCATTTCTTTCGACCAATCAACACGAGCCTTGTTTTTGGGCGATTGACAAATTGTTTGGGGTCCGCCGCGAACAAATTTTGTTGACGGTCAAATGTTCATGCAATATTGAATGTATGCTGGTCCCACTAATGTTTAAGGTTGTCTCAATCATACGATAGATCACAAATATATATAAATATATTTAATGAAGGTTTTTGTGGATTTTCCTTCAAATTAATCTGTGATATATCATTTAAGGACTTGTATTAATATTTTAGTAGTAAGGTAATATGACCGCATCTCTAAAAATGTAAGATTCAAACACAATGTAATATTTTGCCACAATAAATAAAATAAAACGTAAAACCTATATAAATATATATAAATATGGGATATTGATTTAAAATGGGATATTGATTAAAAATGGCATATTGATTGAAAATGGGATATTGATTAAAAATGGAATAAAAATGGAACACATATACCATTCCCGTCTACTTTGGAAATTCGTTTAATCAAATTATATTACTTTTTACAGAGTGTATTTCGGCTTACTAACTTTAAGAAATGTGTTTGGAAAGTTTTCTATTGCGTTGACTGTGTGGGTTTTAATACATATGACAACCCTAGGAATGCGTTATGCATTGCAGATTTGGATGCAAATTTTTCGAAGCCTAAAGTCTTGTAAGTGTACGGACATGTTTGAAAACTATTTTATATTACATCTTACTTCTTTTTTAGATACATGGTTACGAAGAATATGGAATTATATATCATTCATGGCGTTTTGTGCATTGCAGTTTTTTCTTATATACATACCTGCTATGACTTGCATAATCTACGACCTTCCTTTCGCAAGCAGTATTTCATTAATTCTGGAGACATTAAGGATCACTATGAAATCACATGCATTTGTACGAACAAGCGTTCCCGAAATTTTAAAAAATGATTCATTTCAAATGACGTCTTTAAAATCATATATTTACTACCTATTTGCTCCAACTTTCATCTATCGAAAAAGCTATCCCCGAACCGAAGTAATTGTTTGGACATGTGTTATTAAGAACTTAATTGAACTGATTTTTGAAATATTCCTTATGGCTATTCTTTTTGAAAGAACTATACTTCCGGTCATAAAAAACTTTGGATTAAAGCCGTTGACTTTAGTGGACCTTTTTACAGGATATTTTTCACTCATAATGCCATTTACATTAGTTTTGTTATGTAGTCATCGAATTATCCTTCATAATTTTCCAAATATTAGTGCAGAGATTCTTCGCTTCGGCGATCGTATGTACTATGCAGACTGGTGGACATCAATAAATTATAGGCACTACTATTGCTCTTGGAACATACTTGTTTATGACTGGATTCACGAATATGTTTATAGAGATCTCCACCGTTTTATATTTAAACGCTCATTGATTTGTTCTGTGCTAGGAGTATTTTCTTTGTCCGCCCTGATGCATGAACTAATTTGTATTGTCACGCTTAAAATGATTTATCCCGTGTTATTTTTTATGTTCGGAGGAATGGGAGTCGTGTGTTTCTTTTGTCCGCGGAATTGGTCTAAAAAATTTGGACATTTATTTTTTATATTCACTTTGCAGGTGGGTTTTGCACTTATATGTTATATGTATGGTATAGAATATTATGCTCGTAAAAATACTACAGAAATACTTTCGGTGAGTCCTACTGAGCGATTGTTACAGTACCCTGTTTCTTGGAAAATCATTGGGAAGATTATTTAATAAATGATAACATTGCTAAAAATAAAGTGTTATTTTTATGTATTAGCTTAATATGTACTTTATATATTTATTTTCCTTACTTACATTGTGAGCTATTCTTTCTGGCAGCTGACTTTGCAGAAATCTTTTTCGGACCGGGATCTGACTATATAGGTGCCTTCAATGACAATCACAAAACAGGAATAATTACAGGCGTCGTGTTTTGGTTTTCCTCTTTTGTTTGTGCCCATTTTTGATCTGACTTTCTTCATATGGTTGACTGATATTATATGCTGGTATATAAAAGACAATGCAGTTGTACAAGTAACGGTTGCATTTATTGTTGCAAAACAATGGACGTAAAAATGTAATTGAATTGTTCCTTTTTTTAAATCCGTGACTATGATATTTTTCTATATAGGTGTTCTAGAAAACTAGTTTTTTATCTTTATACTCATACGCGAGCAATGGCCCGGGCGCAAATGATGCCGACTCCTGCCGCTCACTCTACGATGCACTTCTTTGTATAAGTTGGAAAAACGAACAAAGTGGCGGAAAGGCTCAAACTGATACGCCTAATCACCATGCTCGTTGACAGGAACTTTGCTAGAGTACCTCTTGTGATGGTATGACTCGAAAATCTGCCAAGGATAAATGGGCCCCAAATGAAGCGGTACTTGGGAGGCCTCTGACAAAGAGCCAAAGGAAAAGGAGATGAAGAATGGAGACCTCGAAAGAGGACGATGGCACATGTGTCGAGAGTCGTTTCACTTAAGGGGTAGCGAAGAAAACAGGTTGACAGAAGTCTGACCAACCAACCTGGCCAACCTTCTGAAACCAACGCTGTCTCCTTTTCCGTTGACTAACAGGAAAAAGAGGAAACACTTTGTGGGCGATTCTGTTGGTAGTTCCTCAAGCGTGCGAAATCCGATATCAGTGATATCAGTGCTGCAACCAGTACAGGTACAGAACCCGCCAAAAGGCACTCGCGGTACACGAGATGTACATCCCTACATAAAGGTTTTTTTTGGGATGCGCCCAAGGATGTAGTAATCTTCCGATTAGCAATCCGCGATAATCGAATACGTGAAAATGCCTCCATACTAATTCACACCCTGCACACTTCAGCCACTCGCGTATTACATCGCGGTGATGGTTAGCGAATCATTCTCCTCTCTGGAGGGAAGCCCTTTCTGCTTCAGCCTGTCTAATGAATGAACCTTCACAATGAATGGGCATACCTCATTCCAATGATTTATAAATCTCATCATGTAAGGGAACATATTATCGGCCGCCGTGTAACGAAAGGAACTGTGAGAGTTCAAACAAGAGAGAGAGAGAGTACAAGTTATGCCTTCATACTGGCATACATAATGCATGTTCCCTGAAGGAAAGCCTGTTGTCTAACACAACTTTTAGGTACTTCACACACTCCTTTTATCTTATTGGCTGGTCTCCAACTGTAAAGTTGGCATATTCCACCTTCTTGCAACTGGTGATTAGCACCGCACAGCTGTTTCCACTGTGTGTGTGGGGAAAGACTCTTTCTAGTAGGCATGCTGGAAAAGATCTGGTCTGATCGCAGCCGCTGCCTTCACCGCGTTATTCGGAATTCCATTTGGACTGGGAGCTTTGTTGTGTTAACCCCAAAGATTGGTATATGCAACTCCTCTAAAGTAATTAACGTGATTACGTACGTCGTCGTCTTAGTGGGCAGATATATTTCACTCTTTGTGTAAGCATTTCGGGGTTGGTTATCGGGGGGCCTTTAATTACTATCATTTTTTTTTTTGTAACCAACCTTGTCTGCATCAGCCTTGGCGCAGATTCTTTTAAAGCATCTTGTTTTGCTTGTTTAATGGTCTTTTCCAAATCACGCCTTATCAGCTTGAGTTGCAGGAGTCGCCCTCAAAAGTCTGGCCAGTTTCTTTGCCTAATAGTTTAGACTTACTTCCTAGGGAACCAAATAATAACCGGCTCGAAACCAGGATCAACCTTTGGAACTTGGATGAGCTAATAACATTACACGCCGAGGCCGCTTGTGGTAACAGATAAAACTATCAAGTACGCTGTTGCGTCTACCGATAACTTAAAGCAGCTCTGCTGCGTAGATCCACTAACATTGGCTCTTAAGAAGAATTTTCAGTGCACACAGTAAGGGTAGCTTTCATTTTAAAAATTGGTAAGAGGGACTACTCTTCAAAATCTTGACAGGAAAGAAAGCATGTTCGATATATTCATTGACATAAAGGGTGCTTTTGGCCTATGACCAGAAATATCTGTATAGATCTATATGGCAATAACATGCCCTCTACTTTTTTATGCATCAGTCGTTTGTTAGAATATGCTTTCTCGCAAGTACGTTACTATGCAGACAAGAACTGTCTGCCTTGTCTCCACAGGGACTTTCAATAGCTTTCAATTGCACTGCTACGCGACACTTCACTTTCGCTAAGCACTTAGCCGTGATTGGGCTTAGTGGCAGTATCTTATGCGACACCTGTAGATAAGGTGAGACACTCAGAGCACTTTCCCTGTCAATGTCCTGCCCTTGCTCGGATCAAGTAGCGACTGTTTGGCGTTGAAAATCTAGACTCTTTATCATAGAAGTGCTTTCTGGTTTTACTCCGGAAGGTCACCAACTATTTTGACCCGAAGTACCTTTGTCGCGTTTTTCTAAGTTTATGGTAACGATGATAGACAGTTAGTTAAATATGAAGAAATATCTTAGCATTTTACATTGGCACTAGCCTATTCTCCTCCGCGTGTGCTGATGAAAGTCGAATGTTTTTGTGCGCCATATACGATTAAAGTAATACAGGCTTTTATGCAATATGCCCCTTTAAACGAAAAAAAAAAAAAAAAAATACGTGTAAAGGTAATTAAAGAATCTTAGCCGAATCTTAGAATCTTAAAGGTCTTATCCGCATATAGGCTACTTTGAATGGTGTCTGTAACATATGCATTTTGGTCAAATTATTGTTCCACTTTCAGTTTTATTTCAGGACACAATGGCAGGGCAAGTCATTGGCATTACAGTTTGATTTTCTTTCCATGTCCTACAGCTTTAATTCCCAGACGATGACGTTATTCATTAAAATAATGCAACCGAAACCCACTTCCTTTTCTCTCTGAGTTTTGAAAGATGGATTTTGCACATTGACATATGCATTTGCCACTTCTTCGTACAAATCCTATCCCGAAAATACACTGTTTAAATCCTTTAATAATGAAACACTGATTGAAATTTTTTGAAAATTTGATTTCTTACTTCGTAGTTATTATTATTATTCTTCAACAGAATGGGCAATTTCTATTACAATTATACAATGATCTTATCTAAGTGTCTCTACAGTATTCTACCACCTTCACCAGTTTCTTGCGAACGATGATAAAAAACGTATAATGTTTTCTCCATTTTAGTGTGACGCGGTGGTAATAGAAAGTACAAAAAATGTTTTTTTTTCTTCTTTCTGCTTTCTCACATGCTTCATCCGTCTTTCGCGTTTTCGCTCAGCGAAAATTTTACAGTATCTTCTTTTTATAGTAAATCATAAAATAAACAAAGACCAAAACATATTAGCACGCAACTAAAAGAGAAGGAACAAAAAAGTGAGAACTATGAATACGAAAATAATAACAAATTTCAAAGTGATTTATTAACATTTTTGATAATATTAGCTATAATCTGATATTCTTTTTTACACATTAACCATTGGAAAATAATAAAATTATATATTAATTAATGTTTGTAATTTGTTTAAAATTAATCTGCACGAGACACTGCAACGACTCTACACATACACATACAAGCAACTAAGAGAAACTAATAAAGTATCGCATATCAAAATAGAACAAAACAGAATTAACTTGGACATTTTTGGTATCTATTCTCATAAGGCCACCGAAATGCTTATCAGCAAAAAAATCAATGTTTGGGTTTCTAAATGAAATTGTTTTGTTTTCTTTTTTGTTTTGTTTTGATTTTAAGCAGGTATTTCAAATGGAACCATATGAATCTCAACGATGAAAAAATCTAACTGAAGTCGAAGATACAAAGAAGTTTCATTTAGACAACTGTAATTATTTGCGGTGGTTCTACAGAGGATGATGTTTTATTAGTTTCTGTTGCTTTAATTGTCACGGGTGTAGTTGGATTGTGTGTGGCTACCGGCGAAATATCCTTTGCCGATGCTGTGAATTTGTCGCTCTTCTGCGGTGTCTGTGCGGCTAATTGTCACTTTGTCTCACCTACTCGCTGGTAACGTGGCTTATTGCGTGTAAATGGCAAATACTTGTGTTTTATCATATGCTGAAATAAAACAACAAACTTAAAAATGTTGAACTTTTAATGAAAAAATACAACAGTTTACCTTGATTTGCCGTTTCATTGTTATACAGAACAGCGTTATAAAGTACATAACCAGTATAGGCCAAAACACTGGTACATTGAATAAATCAAAGAATGTACACGTCAATCCTATTATTGTACTTTTCGTGATCGAAAGCCAGAACTTGAACTCTGGCAAACGTCTTATAAACGGCCGGAATTCTTCGTTAACTGTTGTTGGCAATTCTGGACCCTGATCATCTAAAAATAAAATAAGAAACAAGAAATAATAAGGAGAACATATAACAATTTGTGTTAATCCATTGTGTAAAGAACCATTTCTACGCTTACTGAACTGCAATAACCTTGAATTTTGGGTGAACAAGACGACCTGTATATTATATATGGCATAAACATTTTGCTTGGTCTGGTGGGATTGTCAGGGAATCGCAAATACTAAGACCGCAGAATTGGAGCGCCGACGATGGTGCATCTTGCCTAGCCTATCCTAGGTAAACTCAGGATGCGTGCTATTGTTTAGTTACGAACGAAGCAATTTCACACAGTTAAATTTCCTTTTGAGCGTCGTTAACAGCTCGAAACAGGTAGTGCCACAACTATTACTATGTATAAGCGAAAAATCGGTCCGTCTCCTTTGAAAACGGAAGTGTTTACGTTCATGTTGTCTACGTTTTTACTACATTTTACCCCTATGTTGTAAAAGATTAAAAGGAGTCAGATTTAATAGCGACTCCCTGAGTCTCTAAATCTCTGGAAATCCTGGGAGCTATCGAGAAAGAGACGAATAAGGACGAATTAATTATAGAATAGAAGAATTGGAGATATTAGGATACTGATCTTAATTCTATTTCTTAACAGACCTTATTTAAATTAAATCTACAATTTTAACACAATATTTTCCTATGTTGTATTGTAGATATAATTGTGGATAAAAATTGTTTGAGAATGAGAATATTAGAACAGTAACAAATTGGAAACGGTCTTGATAACTTTACAGTCCAGTCACAGACATTTGTGTATGTTTGTTCCTTATTAATAAACTCGGACTAACACAATGCTTAGCCAGTGGCTCATATTTTGTTATTCTTTTCAGCAAAAAAGAAAAAAGCGGAAAGTAAAAGACTCACGTGCTGTTTTATTTAAATTTGTTATGGTTATTTATCACAGCCGATCGTTATCATATCTATCGAACACTTCATTTTCGCCTCTTTTTCCAATAACCATTGACAATCATTTAAGGGCTTAAAAATATCGATTTCTGAATTATTCGCTACCTTGAATTTGTTGATATTCAACTTACAATTCTTTTTTGATACCTTATTTGTTTCCACAAAAATCAATAGAAATAATTCGTGAAAAAAGTAATTTGAAAATACTTACCACCATACGGATCGAAATCAGGATCGATCTTCGGAGTTAAGAAAGCAATAAATAGATTCAAGTGGTATATTCCTAATGCATAGCATACAATGTACCAGCCTTGTTTAAGGAATACACGAAGAAGAAACATTAAAACTAAGATTGCAGCGCCAGTCCAACGCAGCCGAGTGTGCGGTGTCCATTTGTCTAGTATCAATTGGTATGTCTATATATGAAGAGACAATTAGAATCACTAAATTTTTATCTACACATTAATAGAATTTAAAGGAAAAATCAACCCCTCCTTGGCATCTTGCTATACCTGTGACAATCGAGTGAAAATTTTTGTGATACCGCCACCGGACGAAGACGATGATGTCGTCTCCTCGTTCATCATAGTTCGCTAAAATATCCACTGAATAGCTTTGATTATCTACGTTAAGGTCCTACGCACAAAATGCATAATTTATAATATATTTTTATAAGAAAAAAATCACTAGTTTTTCATAATTGTTCGGGAAGAAATATGAAAAATAAATTGATGAGAATTTTTTTCTAGTTGAAACGAGACCACGTCATTTATGTCAAAGTCTATTCGTGTTTGATGTGAAGTTTGTCGCACTTTGACGGTTAATAGGGTGTCACGCAAAAATCAATAAGTTCTGGTTTTTGTCATTACCTGAATTGTACCTGACGTTATAAACTGAGCGAAGTGATGCCAAACTAATAAAATGTGGTCATGTAATTATTAAGTGTAAGAATATATCCAACAATTTTATTCAAAAGAACTTTTGTGACCATATGACCTCCATTCATACATTCATTATTTAATTATTGAATCATTCCTGGTTTTTTTACTTATAGTATAATTGTTGAATATTTTTTTGTTTAACTTCGGAGACCTCTTGTCCCAATTTCTGTTAACATTCATATACATATATTTTGTGTCATTCTTTATTACTCGGAGCAATGACAGTACCTTTGTTTTTTACTCCAACGTTAGGTGTTAGTCACTATAGTTAAATCATCTGCATATCGTATCAATTGGTATGACTTTTTAAATATATTACCATTTTCTAGACAATCAATGCCATCCATAGTTGTTTTGGAGAACAAAACTGGCATTCATCCTCCAAATGAATTAACACATTTGCATTTGATTCAATTACTGTTATTACTTGACTAATTAGATTTCGCGCGCTTACTTGCACTATCATTGATTTTTTAATTTTGAGTGGCTGATATTGTCATATGTTTACTTTAAGTCAGGGTATTGCAGATAATTTTTATATGCAAAAATCTTTTCTGCTTCAAAAACCGCACCGGAATTCAGCACTTCTACTACAATTAATTTTATTTTGTGATGCATTGGAGTGCATATGTATGCCTGGAAGTGCATACGCCTTGCTTAGTATTTATTTCTAGTAGATTCATTTGATGTTGTTTATTTAATTGCATTCTTTTGCCAATTGCTTCTCTAACTATTTGTTTGATCCCATAATATACCTATGTATTAATATTGCTTTTTTTTCCATCCAAGCCAAATCTGTCATATTGGGTATTTATAACTTCTAGCTAATATGAATGTATCTGTTGGTCTCGCGTTTTCACTTTCCTTTTTTAAATTTCATTCTTATCATTTTTTCAATCGATGTCATAGCTTACCGATCGTAGTCTTCTTCATCTATAATTATGAGTCTGTTAAGTTTTATGACTGATGTAATGAAGATGTTGTGCAATAAATATGAGGCGCCTGCCTGACCATAGGAAAAAGTATTTAGCATAATAGTGACAAAGTCGAACATGGTGCACAGTGCTGTAGTTTTGGCGTTATTGGTTAATAAATCTGTTTCAAAGAAGCTCCAACAATTTCATTTAACAATATTTATTACTGCAAATAAATACAAATATTTGTTTCGTAGTTTAAATACACACCATATAACTTATTGATATATACTTATACTCATACTTCTTTGGATTCGAAAAACACCTTAACGACTAATATGTTTCTTTAATGCGACTAAATCTGTAAGTTTAAGTGTATGGTATTTAAAATATGACTCAATGTTTCATTCTGATTGAAATGTATATATGTACATCCTTAAGTACTTAAGAGTATGTGGAAATAAATAGAAGTTATAACTAAGGTAATAAATTACATAAGAAAATTAGACATTGGCAAATATTCCTTATGGGAACAAAGCCAGAACTACTAGAATATGTATCGTAAGTGCGAAAACGAATTGTTGTTTTGTTATATATGACCATCGTTGTGTTGGAGATGATGAACTCATTGGTGCAGTTTCCAGAAGCATGTGATAGGGACATAAGCTTGGTTGCCTTACAAAAGTGGTGAAATTTGGATATCGTATTATTTCTGATGGCTATAATTAAAAAATTGGGAATCAGTTTTATTTCTAAAAAATCAACAAAGACAATCTTACAATTGAAATCGATTCATTTGAAACCCGACAAAATGTCATATGTTTTCCTGTTATAATGCCTTGTTCAACGCGTTTTGTGAATAAAGGTTCTGACCATGGTAACTGGTTAAGATGAGATAAAAATGTTCTGTCATGAAATTCCACGGGGTCGGATATAATAAGTTTGTCTGAAAGTAATAGTACATTATTAAAATATGTTTTTGGTAATTTTTTTTTTATAAAAACATACTTAAAAGAGATTTTTGATAAAGCATATCCTCCTCATCTGTAAATGTAGATCCTTTTGTACGATTAGCTTTCGGAGTTTTCGGAAAAATTGTGTTTGGCAGTAAGTCCAAAATATTTCTGTAATAAAAAGTCATTAAATAAAATTCTGATTCATCGTGGGTAAAACTTTTACGGAGAATTGTTCGTTTTCAAATGTAATTAAAACTTGCCATAATTATTTTTATAAGTTTTAGGTGCTTAATCAAGATAATTATGTGCAAAACACAATCAAAACAATTTAATGTTTTTTAGAAAAGTCAAGCAAAACATCATTCACAAAAACAATTATATGTTTATAACCATCACAAACAAAATATCTGTATGCACACATATACTTCAACCGAAGCTTATGTACATAACGGTTTTGAAATAAATTAAAAAAGTTATATAATGTTTATCGGTCCACAATGTTCTTTTTCAAAACAAATTATTTTTTTTTATTGTTTTCACTTATTGTCTTTAATGGGCATGTGTATATGTAAGATGTACATACATATACACTCAATTCTCTTTTTATGCGGTTTTGAAGTTATGCGATTTTTCCTGAGAATCTAATTCTGATTTTTTTGTACAAGATTTTGAAGTTATGCGTTGTTTTTCTAAAGTATTTTGTATGGGATTCCCCTTTTTAAATATATTCTGTTTATTCCAGTGATGATAACGATTTCGCGCCAAAAGGTTGCGGGTGTTATCAGAAAGTGAAGAAAATGACTGAATATAAAATTTTTATAAAACTACTAATTAAAGTAATATGAAATAAATATATTTAATTAAAAATAAAGTAATAATAATAATATTCTCAGGTATCCTCATTTTTTATTAGTTGATATCGACTTTTCTTTGCGATTTTTTGGTCCTATGAACTTTTAAAAAATTTTGGAACGTAACCCTAACTATATAGTGTAATTAATGTCTTTTTTATATGATTTTTTGGTTTTATGCGTTTTTGAAAATAATGGAACACATTCCTTCTTTTACACTACATTAGTGTATTTTTTTATGCGATTTTTTTTGTGCGGTTAGTTTTGGAACGTATCTACCGCATAAAAAGAGAATTGAGTGTATCTAAAAATAGGGCATATGAAATTAAGAGGAAGTTTTCTCTTCTTCTTATTGAAAACTTCAAGGCAATAAAGAATGAGAGACAGTATCTACTTTTTTATTTCTTACTTACTTACCCATTATAAAGGAACAGATTTTCAACGTCCGTCATGTTTAAAGAGTAGAATTGATACACCCCAAATGTTTCGAAGAACTCTCTTACAGGTGTCATACTATAGCATCCCGCAAGATCAATTTTTGGATAATATGTGATGAAAGACAGACACATTTCCTGCTTTGTCGAATATCCTCCAAATGTTGGTCGTTTACGATTAGTTGTCTGAATAAATGAATTACATTAATTTATATAAAAGTTTGAAATAAGTCAATTAAACTTACTTCATAGCCGCAGTCGGTTATAATGTAATCCCCGGGTAATACGACCGTTTCATTCTCCAGCTGCCTTACCTGCTGATAGTTGTAATCGTAATTGTCATCTTCAATAATGCGTTCCAATTCTTTGCCTTTTCGTACATGGCGCAACGTCATTTTACGGCCAGCTCTATGTGAATGCAATGTTCCAGAAATGATTTTTATACCACTCTCAGGAAACATCTGAAAAACAAAAGGACGATGGATTATATTCATGTTCTATATTTATAAAAAGGGTGAGTTTTCTCAAACAAGAAGTTTATGCCAATCAAGCTTTATTTGTATTGCAATATTAAAAGAAATGATAGAATTGTATTCACAAGCGATAAGGCAGAACAGGAAAATTAAAATATCTTTTTGTGGATGCTACTGGTTATTTCTGCTATATCTGTTTGTAGATTGGTTCCAAGGACATGATTGTAATTCGTCGAAGGGAAAAGTACAATAAGAAAATTTCTAATTCTATTTTAAGTTGTGTGGGACGAGTATAGAACCTTATCCGATTGTCTTTCGTGTTTTTTAATAGGATCTCACTTTGTGATGCCGCTAGTTAAAACTGTAATATGAAGAACATAATGCGTTTTGTTTGTAATTTTTTGTACTTTTTGTTTTTGTTTTGTTTGTTATAACTCTTTCGAAAAAAAAAATGTTTTCGTCTTTCGTCTATTATTCTAAGACCAAACACTTAATAAGTTACACAATTTTTAAGTCGAATTATGGTTAAAGGAAGGTTTTCCTATATTCGGTAAAATCGTATCCAATTTTATTTCTCCTTATTGGGAGAGCTTTATTAGTTTTTCCTTTTATTGAATAAAAATATAACTATCGCAAACTAATTTACTGTATATTATGCTCCGTAACTACCCAAAGGAGCATGACTATCACGTTTAAAATTTCGTTTTGATTAGCATAGCTTACCCTGAAAAAAATTTAAATGAATGACTAGTGTAGTGTTAACAACTGAAAAACAGAGGATGATATTTACCATGCGTACAATTCATGACAACATGTTATCTGTCTTTTAATTATACTTTTCAATGTTAATATCAATACAATTAAACGGGTCCACTGTACCATACACGTGTGAATTCCCCTCAATGCGTTTAAGAGGAAGTTGCTCAGAGCAGCTTACGCTGCTTAAATAAAATTCTTGAATCAGCAAGCAAATAAATGTGTTGTTTTATGTACCCCTTTTGTTTTATTCCTCACTTCAAAGAAAGCTCTTAATCGTAGTTCTTACAAATTAATTAGATAAGCATAAATTTAGTGCTTAATCTGTTAATACTACCAAACTTACTATTGCCTCATGCTGCAAGGAATATTGTTTGTGGTTCTTGGATTGATTTTTAAACCAACAAAATTTTAATGCCTTCTAGTCATAATCTGTTCTTATATAATCGTATAGCTTCATTTATATTCATTGAACTAAAAATTGCAATACTCACCACATTTGAACATGAAGGGCCACAAATTCCAATGTTTCGGTAAAGCTTCTGACCAGGAGGAATTAATTGTGTGTCGGATACCGAGACTCCTGAGATCATAATTCCAGCATCGTTCCTTCTCAAATGACGTGTATAATGAATTCTAAACCCAGAATGATCAATAACTACAATCGAATTAATTAGGAAGGGATGAAAATTTAAAATTTAAGTGCAGAAATTACCTCTTTTAGCATTAGGATTGTCATAATGAATCTCAAGCATATAATATTTTGGGCCGCTCTTACCACCAATTGGTATTCCAACATGTTGAGGAAGGAATTGACCTTAGAAAATATAAATATTGATTGATACAAAATGTAAAGAATGACAATTCACTATGCTTACCCGTTGAACCTATAGACCAAACTGCAACTGGGGTTATACACGAGTCCCAATCACGAGGAGTTAATAAGTTGCTATTACACACAGCGCCACTACTTTTAACCCAGACGTCCCACGACGATGGATCGGAGCCTGGGTACGATTTTGTTGAGCACTCAAAAAGTGTCATGTGATGGACTAAGGGTTGATCAGTCGTGCTGAAAGCAAGAACATGTTAATAAAATATTTCAACTCAAGCAAATTACATTTTCCTTGCAATATTGCGCATTAGAATATCCAATTGCAATGGATAAGTGTTTTGTCTGACTTTGAAAAAAACATTTTAAGTGACTTGTGTATGTCAACAATATGCAAATGCTTGACTGAATGTCGGAAGGGCTTGACCATTTTATGTTTAGTGCCCTAAAGTTTGTGGTTATAATATTATTAATTGTATGGCGCGACAGTCCAAAGGGGACCAGGCCCTAGCTTGCTCATCAACTATTGGTGTATGGCGTGCTACTGTTCTCTCACGAGTAGAAGGGATTTACAGTTTTTTGCCGACTCCGAACGGCGAAGTTTGAGAAGGTTTCTTAGACACTTATTACTCTTTGAGTGTTGCCAGCAGCTCGAAAGAAGTGGTGCCGTGAAAAATTCGAGGTGTTCAGCCGAGAATCGAATCTAGACCTTCTGCGTGTAAGCGGCGCACTCTACTCACTATGCCACGGGGGCCACAAAGTTTGTGGTTATATAAATGTCGAATGGGTTAAGGGAACCATACTGAACATTTAAACATTTTTTTATATTCGGAACGTAGTTTTCGGAACAATCTTTTCACACTTTTAAAAACCAACAGTGACAAAAATTTTGATGCAAACAAAAGTCAAACTTTATATAAAAAGTATCTCCGTTGAACATTGAAAGATTCATTCTATTGAAGCCCCTTTTCGTCGTATTAATCGACATATATAAATTAACCTTTTGTCCTTAAATCCGCGAAACAAATATTCATTAAAATAATAACAATAATTGTATCGCGTGACAGTCCACAGGGGACCAGGGCCTAGCTTGCCCTGTTTTTTGCTGACTCTGAACGGCGAAGTTTGGGAAGCTTTCTTAGATAGTAATTACTACTTAAGTGTTGTCAGCAGCTCGAAAGAGGTGCTGTCGTGACAAATTCTAGGTGTTCACCCGGGAATCGAACCCAGACCTTTGGCTTGTAAGCGTTGCACTGTACCTATCACGCCAAGGCGACCAATAAACCCTTGAAATTATGAACAAGTTTTATATCAAGACGAACTGCTTATTGGGGGGGCATGGGTCTGCTCACGACGTCGTTGATTGCCAAGGCTATCCTCGTTAGTGAACAGTTCAAGTTGACATACAGACGCCACGCGGCGCCCCCTGGATAGCTATCACAACACCCGTTGTATGGTGAACCAATGTATGCAGCGAGCCCCTCTGCCCGAGGGTTTAAATAATGGGCCTGGCCTACCAGTCTGTGGGTCGTACGTGAGGGTAACTTCCTCACCACGTAAAACATCGTTAGTTCAGAGACAAGAACATGCCTCGGATAATGAAGGATCACCCGTTGACGACCCCAGCAAACGTTTAAAGGACAATTATTTTCCGTTTTGCACGTGGAATGTGAGGTCCCTTAACAGACCACGTACAGCCGAACAACTTGCGGAGGCCCTTGACAGCTATAAGGCAGACATAACAGGAAGTGCGATGGGATGGGCCTGGCATAAAAGCGATGAAGAACTACGATATCTACTACAGCAATTGCTTTAGAGAGAGAAGGCAGCGCTTATTCGTATGCGGCTACGACACCAAAATCGTTCTAGGAGATTTCAACGCTCATCTGGGAAAGGAGAACATCTTTGCTGGAGTCATCGGTAAACACAGCCTGCACGACAACACATCCGGAAACGGACTCAGGCTGTTGGACTTCGCCTCGGGGCGGAACCTCTCTGTGGCAAGCACGCGGTTCCCACACCTGGACATTCACAAAGGGACCTGGCGGTCTCCTGATCAATCAACCGTCAACCAGATTGATCATGTTGCGATCGACGTCAGACACACCTCCAGTATTCTCGATGTCCAAACCTCCCGAGGTGCAAACATTGACTTGGATCACCTTGTTGTAGCCAAGGTAAGAACGCGGATATCGAGAGAACAACGGAGTCGAGACAGGCCAAAACGGTTTGAAGTCGAAAAGCTACAATCGCAACCGATTGCTGGGAAGGGTAACTCTTAGTAGAGTCGCAGTCTGTGCTGAGAATCTGGAAGGATCATTTCTGCAGACTACTTAACGGCGATGACGGCCCAAATCCCGCTGTTAGGCAGAATGTTCCACTCACTTTGGACGATGATAGACAAGCATTCCATACCCCCGACTTAGACGAGGTGAAGATAGCTATATCCAAGCTGAAGTCGAACAAAGCTGCTGGAGCGGACGGACTGTCCGCAGAACTATTTAAAGCAGCTGGAGATGACCTGGTTGGACGCATGCACCAGCTCATCTGTAAGATAAGGTCGGAGGAAAGCATGCCCGATGAGTGGAATCTTCGGTTCACAAGAAAGAAGACCCCTTTGACTGCGCCAACTACTGAGGGATTAGTCTCCTGAACATCGCATACAAGATCCTCTCTGCCATATTGTCTGAGCGTCTGAAACCGTTTGTCCATAACCTGATAGGTCCCTGTCAGTGTAGTTTCAGGCCAGGGAAGTCCACAATAGACCAGATCTTCACATTACGGCAGATCCTGGAAAAGACCCAAGAAATGCAAATTGACACTCACCACCTATTCGTCGATTTCAAGGCCGCATATGACAGTGTGCATAGAGACGAGCTATACAGTGCCATGTCTAGTTTTGGCATTCCTACCAAACTTGTCAGATTGTGTAGGATGACGATGGAGAACTCTCGCTGCTCCGTCAAGGTCGGTAACGAACTCACCGAGACCTTCAATGTCGAAAAAGGTTTTAGACAGGGTGACGCACTGTCATGTGACTTCTTTAACATCCTCGAGAAGATCGTGCGTAACTCACAAGTCAATACCAGAGGCACGATCTTCCTGAAGTCAGTTGAATTGCTAGCTTACGCTGATGACATTGACGTGATTGGACGAACACAGCAAGCCGTCAATGAGGCGTTTGCTGGCATTGAAGCGGAAGCGGTTAAAATGGGTCTAGTAGTAAATGAGGGCAAAACTAAGTACATGCTGTCATCAAGGAAGAACATACAATATCGACGGAGCGTCACACTAGGCAGCAGAAACTTCGAGATACTCAAGGACTTCGCCTACCTCGGCTCCGCGGTAAACAGGGACAACAACATCAGTACTGAAATCAAACGCGGAATCACTCTTGCCAATCGCTGTTTCTTTGGGCTCAAGAGGCAATTGAGTAATAAAGCCCTCTCTCGAAGGACTAAGCTCGCTTTATATAACAACTTGATAATCCCAGTCCTACTTTATGGCGCGGAATCTTGGATATTAGCAAAGGCGGATGAGGAAGCCCTTAGTCTCTTCGAGAGAAAAGTTTTGCGTGCGATTTTTGGTCCTGTTTGCGTTGATGGCCTTGGGACAACGCAACAGAGGACGACCTAGACTAAAGTGGCGCACACAAGTGGAGAAGGACCTCAACCAACTTGGAGTGCACAACTGGAGACTGCTGGCGAAAGATCGTGCTGGCTGGAGAGGCATTTTGGTTGAGGTTCAGGTCCACCCCGGACTGTAGCGCCACAAGAAGAAGAAGAACTGCTTATTGACTTTGGGTCGCACCATGCTAAATCTAATTCAATATAGCATAGCCGATTTGTAACTTGCATCGGGTATAGTCAAAAAGTTCGTGTGATCTCTTTAATCACATCGTTTTTCGATAACAACACGATAACATAGGAACTTAATCTGAGACCCTTGCAAAAATATGTGCTGCCAACTATAGTATGGACTATAGTGACTTGGCTCAATAGCTATAAGTAAAATCTCAAGTTGTGATAAAAAATATAATGCATGCCTGTCTGAAAAGAACAAAAGGGTAGGTTAACTATTTATAACTATTTATATAACTGTAAGCTATACGAGTTTTCGCACTTGATCTAAATGTCCTTGAGTGAAATTAGCGTTCTCAGAATGTAAGAACGATAAGATAGCCTAAGTAAACCAAAAGTTAGTGTTAAATGCACCACACTTCTTCTAAAAACTCTACTAGATGTACTAGATGGTATATATTTAATGCATGTATAGTTGAGCTCTCAGACTCTCTTAACAGCATCAGTTAAATGACTTATTTTCACTGCCCTTCTCGAAAGATAATATTCAATCCGGGAAAAAGTCGTCAGATGACATTTATATTTAAGACATAAATACCAAAGCAATATCTTTCAAATGCCTGTTGGATATTTATATCGACGTTTAATTTAAAAACTTGAAATAAAATCGACAAACTATGTACAGAAATTATTTGCTTGCTCATTTTTAACTCCCGACTGTGTTCTGCTAACCTTGACATTATAAGGCTGCCAATGCCTATTCAGTTGAAATCGATACAAAATCGAAATTACGAAGACGATTCGTAACAAATATATAAGGGACATCGGAAAAAGTCATTCAGTTCAATTCATTTGAAATGGAATTTCAACCTCATCCGCAGATAAAGCACTCAAGTGTCCCCAGTTGTTTCCAAAAGTAAATTATTTCGAAAAGGAATAACATCTCCTTCCTGCGGGCTCTTCTTTGATTTCCTCAATAATCTATACAGTTTTAGATTGCATTTTAAAGAACCAAAGTTATAATAAAAAAAATTAAATTTATTATTCCACAAAAAGTATTTATCCACTTTATGTTATTCAAAGGTACATGTTTTTGATAAAGATCTTACCTTTCTCTTGTAAGAAGGGCTTCGTACCCGACAATGTGATGTTTTTCTGAAAGCGTGGGAGCTCCAATTATCTTGCACCAGTACAATGTATCCATATTGGCATCTACTGATACCTGTAAAAGAACAATACGAAAAGAGCCATGGAAGGTATGTAATTAAGGCAAAAAATATGAAACAGTTAATTGTTAGGGATTTACTTAAGCATTAAAATTGCTTAAGCAAAGTACTGAATTAAGTGATCTGAAGTATTTTGTTTTAGTGAATCGAATTACTAGCGCACATAATTGCTGATTAATAGCATAGAGTAAAGAGCTTCTATCACTCCGATGAATTTATTTCATCTAACACGCACACAAGAAATTACAAATGTCGCTATCATTCGTCAATATGTGCAGAAACACATTATGTATGGACACAAGCTGGCAACAGTCAATAAAAATATAAAGAAAAGCTAAAATTTCCCATCCTGCTGCGATTCACTTTAAATTTTATTAATTACTAGTTTAGGTCGTCATTATTTATATTTGCAGCAGAGATGTTTACAGTGTTTAGGATATTAAGACGTCTTATATTTTTACATGAAACTAAAATGTTTGAAATTTTGCAATTGATTCTTCAACGTATTTTTTGTGTCCGTTTTATTACAGACACCTGATCAATCTGTTAAGCAGAGTTTAAACTTTTTGCCAAAAGGCTTTTTTATCTGCTTTAAATAATGTCTTTGCATTGGGGTAAAGGTTCTAGCGAGAAATGGCCATTCACTTTGAAATAATGCTGCCTCAGTGCAAGCGCTTCCTTAGGAAAAAGATGATACTTAAGGTATGCAGCAAGGCGCTTGTATTTAATATAGCACACTTTAAAATCCATATTTATTAGAAATCTTAAGGTGACAGCAGATAAGATGATAATGACTAATTCGTAAATTAACATAGGACTATACAAATCGTGACTCTACGCCTTGGTTATGCATTGACTTTATTGCCCATACGTTAATTATTGAAAAAAATGTCTCAACTGGTGAATTGCCGTCGTCCCATTTATCAGTCCGATTTCCGTCTTCCCGCATAAAGGAGTGAGGAGTTTAAAATCAGTATAAAAGAGATAAAAAAGGCTCAAAGGTATTTCTAACCCAACTAAATCTTATTTAACACACGTCTTCAACATCCTGAAGTCTACTTACCCAAGCTCAAGTGCAAAATAATGCTTTATATAGGTTCACAATCCTAACAACCGTGATAAAATCATACTGCATAAAAATTTGTGTCTGAGAGGATTTCAGTCCGAAATGTAAGAAAACATTGTTTAAATGGTTGGATATAAAACAGGATCCCACAAAGATATCTCTTACATTTTTTTGAATTACTAAATTGGGAATATAAAATATTTATACACCGACTTTGTTAAAGATTACAAAAAATTAAAGCTGCCTTGATTATTTTACTTTTCTGTTTTAAGATAAATGCATAAATCGTTGTGGAAATTCACGGTGAACAGTGTTGACCAATGAAGACATTTATTTTTTGTTTTTTGTAAGCATTGTTTTATGACGCTACTTGCACACAATAAATACAGCTCTGTCGTGTACAGCTGTGAAATCCAGTCATATAAGAACATATGTATGTCACCATTTTACCATTATTATGCAGGATGTGACACTGTTGCGCTCTACACACTTACTGCTTTCATCATCTGCATTGTCCGTTCCGACTGTTCTTTTAAAATTTCTTTTTTGACACGACATAAGGGCAGAAACTCATAAAATTTATATTTACATCGCAATTTTATGCGTTCTAGGACATTACGGTAGATACGCACACCCTACAGAGTCTAATTATGTTATAGACTGGTTCAGCCAATGCCAGCACGAGCATAATGTGAATCACAATAAACGAGTGGAGCTTATCAAGGTCAAGTAGACACATATGTATACAAATATATATATATGTATATGTGTATTCAAATACACATATATATTGGATTTAGGAGAAATCCACACTCTTCATAATTCTGTACGCTCTATTAACTCTCATGCTCCTTGTCAGATGAGACATGATTCGATTAGAATTGAAGTTGTCATATAAAATATGTATAACATAAACTTACGTTTTGCACAGCGACGTCCCATTTTTGTAGTTCATTCCTGTTAAAAGGTTTCCGAAACATCGGGCCAAGTAAATGTAGTGATTTCACTCCTCGATTCATTCCATGTCCTTTTAAATTACCATGTATTGGATCCTTTTCACCGTATGACCATAAAATTTTAATAGTATCCGTCTGTAAAAAAAAATTAATGAATAAAATTCACTAAGTTTAAAGTTTTGTATTCATTTGGAGAGAAAAGGATTGTTTTTAAATTGTATGTATTCACTAAACTGAAGATACGAGTATATAATATAAACAATTTTATTTCCATTAAATGTGTGTCAACAGCGGCTCCACAAAACAGACGCATATAGTCTCCTAAGAATTAGCAAATGTCTGCTGATTTATTTTTGTATGCTAGGTACGTCACTGGCAATAAGGTTTAATTCAATGTTCACAATGTTTTCATAATATTTATCCATGCCTTATTTCTCCACAAAATATTTAAATTTATATATGTATAAATATATGAATTTAATAAAATATTTACAAGATAGTACTCATTGCTTTTTTTTTTGAGTTTTTAATGCATTATTTTATTACTTCATCATAGTTTTCTTAAATACTAGACCAAATTACCTAGGTAACTTATTTAATCAGTAATTTGAATTCTAACTTACTGGCTTTTTACAAGTACTTTAAGCTAACCTAGGATTATTTTTCACTTCTGCTTTTCAATCTGTTTTATTTTTTCTCCACACATTGCCTTTTGTTATCACACGAAATATGAAATACATACAACGTATTTAATTTAATTTCAAACAATTAAATGTAAGAAGATTTAATGCGTCAGAGGATCAGAATTCTTATTGTTATTGGGTTGTGAAAATTTTGTGATTTGAAAGGAGAAATGTCAAGAAAATTGAGGTGTTCTTAGGCTGTTGATTATGTTGGTTATAAAACAAGGAAAAGAAGAATAGACATATGTGCAAATCATTCAAATGATGTTTAAAGGTTTACTTTCTTGTTCGGTTGTCAGTGACAACCGAATACAAGTTTTTTCTTAAAAATGAAATGAAATCAATGGTTTGTCATGTGTTATGGCTTTAAAACAAAGAAAACAGCAATTCACATCGATAACACGATTTGTTAATTTGGCAAAAACTTAATTCTTTCATGAGCTGTTTGGCATTACGTGTCATGCTGTGGAGACCAGAGGTCTGTTAAAAAGCCTTGAAAAGTGCCTCTGTGTGAAATGTTGAGTTGTAAAGATCTATGGCGACTGGATGTTCGTAAATTGAGCCTTACATTTTTGCCCAACGGAACCATATACTCATCTGTATATACAGTAAGACAAAAGGTACCATGGATATCCACTGTCATACTAGTCTCACAAGATTGCATACAGCAGTAGTTTTAAAAACAAAACTTCTTTTTAGAGTATTAAGCCAGCATAGTATTTACTTCGGAAATGAATTGTCAAAATTTCTCTGAAGCTATCGGCATATCATTTTGCTACGTGAGGTTTGGTACAAATTTTTTACAAGATTTTAAGCGGGAAACTATGTATGTATGAACTGTCGATACGTATGCTTAATGTGTACATCGATATTCATCTTTTCACAAACAATACATATTAAATTAAATGATTGTTGTTATTTATGATTATATATATTTATGATAATAAAATAAACTTGCTAAGATTTTCATAAGTTCCGAATTAATATTCTAAAGCAATCTCTCTGAATTTTATTTTCTGTCTTTCTACAAATTGAACTGGAAAAGTCTTTCTGTAAAATGTAAAAAAAATACCCATTATTTTTTCGTGTTCCCGATTTCTGCTTGTGATTGTAATAGAATTAGGAATTTTTTTCTAGAAATCTCAGCTATTGGTTTCAAGATGAAAGCAAAAGATCGACATCTAAAACTGTAGTAAAATTAATTTAAAAAAAGTCCCTCGTTTCTTTTGAATAACATAAATATTAGTAAATTTGACTGGTTAAAAATTTTCTTATTTGACTTTCTTTGGTAGAAATTCGTTAAGCTCCCACAATTCGCTAAAACACAGTTATGAACAGCAAATTTGGTACAGTAGATTTAGTGTCATGAATTCATTAATTTTTATATTTTTAATATAATATTGATTAAGCTCTGGAATGTCTAAAGCCATATAATAACCGCCAACTTAAAAAGGCATGCGCCACTTGCGATTCACAGCAACTTGAAGCGGTTGACTATTACGGCAACACAGCCCTCCTTAAAGCATGTTTCCTGGGTAATCTCGAAGCTGTTCGTATTCTTCTCGCATTTAATGCCAACTTGCATGCGATTAACTTTTTTGGTAACAATGTAAAATAAAACAAAAATCTGTACTAAATATATTTCCACATTAATTCGGAGCAGGACAAAATGCTTTGACAGTAGCTACATATGCTGGAAGCATGGATATAGTGTTTGAACTGTTAAAATATCGTAGTTACGTGGATTTTGCATTATCCTCTATGACTCCACCACTTTGTGTGGCAGTACTGAAGAGACATCGACATTTAGTGGAGCTCTACCAACATCTGCATTCGGATGAGAGCAGTTTTCGAACTGTTCATGGTAAGTTAAAGTTCATTATAACTTAATGTTAAAAAAGACTTTAATTGCAGGACTGAGTGCGGGCCAACTACAGGATATGCAGAATTCGGAACAATACTTAAATTGAATGTGTTTTATTTACTTTTGTAAAGTGGCGGCTTAGTCTACCTATGTTATCTTTCTTTCACGTTAATGTTTTGTAGATTACTCCAATACGGAATTTCATTTGTATTTATATTAATAACTAAATCAAGTAAAAGTATGAATTAATAAGTTTCAGAATTTATTTTTTCCATCTCTTTTTTCTTGCTTGATTTCTTCAATTTTAATTTTATCTTTCTTCTGATGTACGGTTGATGCTAAAACGCTACTCTTCGATAATGTACATCACATTTGTTGTATGTATGCAGATTTATTAGTTTTGGTAGCCAAAAAATAGGGAATCCTTACTAGCTTATTCTCACAACTCACTTACCTAATTATAAAGTAGATTGGTTTAAGCTGGAACCGCTTGGTTCTTTAAAATACAGTTTCGTTTTTTCTTGGAAATGCCAATCAAGGTCAGTATTATGTTTGCATTATGGAGGGTATTCGTCCCTTGCCTTGATGTGTATTTACTATCAACTCGAACCATTATTATATTATATTTTGTGTATTTAGTATCGAACAAGCTTTCAAAACATCTAAACTTCTTTCAAGGAATTTGGAATTTTTTAGATGGAGTTGATAGTTAATATTTTAGAATTTGTGAACTATACGTCCAATTATTACATTTCTATTTATAAAAGCAAAAACCATGAATAGAAATTAAAACGGTGCGTCAAAAAATTTCCTCTCATATACATACATACGTAAGTATGTACTTTATTGTTATCCTCAGAATAGCTTGACTTCTTCTGAAGTTAAGTGGCTAATGGACAAAAAACAATAGTGTAAACATCGGTAAAAGTTTAATTATCATTTAATTTACCATTAAAAACGCAATCGAATGAAACTTACCCCAAATGGTAGATCATATGGATCACAAGTTTCGATTTGACGGAAGAACTCCACTTGAGTGTGTGTAGCATTCTGAAATCCATCAATAACGTTGTAATTTTGTGTATCATCCTGTATAGGTACACCGTTTCCATTTTGTGGCCCATGGCAGTCCTGAAAAAAAGTAAATAGTGATTTCTAGGCATTATTTCGAAGAGACAAATACTTCCAGTGAATCACATAAAACATAAATGTAGGTAGTAAATAAAATGAATGTCGATGGGAAGTTAATTGAATATATTTGATGTTAGGGACATTGTTACACTAAGTTCAAATTACGACCGGAAGAAATACCATATATTCTTCATATATTTGTATTTGATTGTTAATGATTTTTGTATGATAAGAAAATGTGCTAAGTTTAAGTAAAACAGCATATTGACTGCAATCATATAGAAAATATGAAACAAGCTGAATATGATAAATTGATGAAATGACAAATGGTGATGGAATATAGAGACCGTGATTTTTGCTTCTTGTACAGTGCCAGTATCTGTAGAAGAGGGACCCTAAATAAAATTTAAATAAGCAGGAGGAATGATGGAAACAGTCTGGTTTTAACGACAGTGTGAACACTATCACCAAGATATCCGCCTAAATAATAAAAATTAAAATGACAAAAGCAAAATATTATTACATCGAAGTAAAATGAAACAAGAAGTGAAACAACTAATTCGAATTGTCGCCTATAGGTATCTGTCCTTTTTTAAAAAAAGGCAGAGTAGAATTTAAATAAAAATACGTTAATTTAGAAGTTATTATAATGAAAATTAACTTGTTGAAAAATCTAAAGGACAGCTTGAAGAGATGCATTAAAAGTTGTCAGCATATGCATACACTATCGGTGGTAACTCTCACGTTTGTTTTTACCTTTGACCATAACTACATTCACATGCCAAAAATAGTGACTAAGGGTTTATGGTATGTATGTCGATTATTTCCGTATTACCTTTTGAAAAATACATCTAGTAGTTAGTTACAAGTAATTAATTAATGTTATTTCATAACAATGTTTGAGCCATGGCTTCTGAAGTCAGAGTTTACTTTCCGAATATCACGAACGTAGTATAAGTATATATAGAACAATAATTAATATATCGTCAAATATAATATGGTAAAACAGCAACCATTTTTAGAGTGTAAATTTGATTTTCTGATAAGAGTGGTATTAAAAAAATTAATTTTTTTGCATGATGGTAATCAATGCTGATGTGTTTTTTCATTGAATCGCATTATTTCTTAATTTAATGGTGTATAACTGTGATTTTGCTGCTGTTTCGGTGTTGATATATAAGTGTAAGAAAACAAAAACTTATGAATTTCAATTTCAATATTTATTAAAATTGAATTAATAATAAGCATCTTGCTTCTAGCTTCTGTGGTCGCCGTGGCGTAGTGGGTGGAGTGCAACGCACACACGCCGAAGGGTCTAGGTTCGACTCCCAGCTGGTCCCTTCTACTCGTGAGAGAACAGTAGCGCGCACAACACGAGTAGTTGATGAGCAAGCTAGACCCTGGTCCGCCTTTGGACTGTAGCGCCAACAATTATTATTATTATTTTGCTTCTAGCAAAACTCAAAACTGGTGATAATTTACAAATTCGGTAATTGGGACAATAAACACGACAGAGATCAGTCAATTTATTTTTACGAATAAAAAATTAAATAACAAAGTGATTTAACAAAATAATTTCCGAACATGGTAGCCTATAACACATTTTAACGAAATCCTATAAAAACTCAAAACTCAATTTTTCTATTACTTTGTTGGTGTATTTTCATCAAAGTGAAATAAGAGTGTTTAATTTCAAATCTCTTAGCTACTATCGCATACATTTGCTTGGATGCCGTAAGCAATCAGCACCAATTTCAATACCAATTTATTTTTCCCGACTTCAACCTTCGTATCGTAAATTCAGAATAATTTCTCCAAACAATCACCCAATAAAACACATCTAGAAACATTTTATCGCTGAAGTTGACACTTCACAAGAAATTATTTCCCTTGAATCGATAGAATCGTCTAAACCTTATCACATCAAATGAAAGTGTGGAGTCGTAAATATCTAGCGAAAACATGAATATAATAATAAATTAGACACCAAGATGTCTCTGATAGAGATACATGGTTTATTTTCAAATGAACATACATATGCGCGTATTTTAAAATCAATTACAAACTACTCCTGCTGTGGAATATATTCAGTAGCACGTTGATATGTGCATGTAATTGCAAAAGAATAAAATTAATTTTTTTAAGATTTGAGCACTTAGTGTATTTAATACAGATTTCTCTTCGGCGTTAGTACTGTACGTACAAGTGCAGAATCATCACATGATTTCGATCATAATAATATTGAATTACAGTGTAATCACAGAAATCAATTAATTTATTTAGTTCAAAACAAAAAATTAAAACAATTTGTTTTTCACATATCATTAATATATGGTATACATATAATATATACAAGCCCTAGCCATACTTTTTGTGAGAACTTATCTCCTGTCACGTCTGACCATCAAAATGTTTGATTAACAGCCGAAAATTTCATTTGTCGTTAAAATCATTTTAAGACTATCATATATTCAAGATATTTAAAGTTAGAAGGTATTTAACGTTATAAGGTGGCTGGGTTATGTGGAAACTGGGTAGGCACTGATTGGTATTAACCTGGCAATGCCCAGCTGTTGTAACTGTTTCCAACACATCAATTGTGCTTGTTCTACCTCCACGTTGGTAGCCACCGGGTACTGGTTGTTGTTCATCTGAACTCAATATGCTAAACCTATAAGTGCGACCTCCGCTCAAGAAGTATAAAAAAGGGGCTGGTCGGTCGGGGTTGAGAATCTGGAAGGATCCTTTCTGCAGACTCCTAAACGGCGATGACGACGCAAATCCCGCTGTTAGGCAGAGCTGTTCAAAGCGGCTGGGGATGAGCTGGTTGGGTGCATGCGCCAGCTCATCTGTGAGATATCGTCGGAGGAAAGCATGCCCGACGAGTGGAATCTCAGCATCGTTCATCCGGTCCACAAGAAAGAAGACTCCTTCGACTGCGCCAACTACCGAGGAATCAGTCTCCTTAACATCGCAAATAAGATTTTCTCCGTCCGTCAACAGCCTGATAGGTAATTACCAGTGTGGTATCAGGCCAGGGAAGTCCACAATCGACTAGATCTTTACACTGCGGCAGATCCTGAAGAAGGCCCAAGAAGTACAAATCAACACCCACCATCGCCGCGTATGGCAGCGTGCATAGAGACGAGCTATACAGTGCCATGTCTAGTTTTGGCATCCTTACCAAACTCGTCAGATTGTGTAGGACTACGATGGAGAAATCTCGCTGCTCCGTCAAGGTCGGTAGCGAACTCACCGAGACCTTCGATGTCAAAAAAGGATTTAGACAAGGCGACGCGCTGTCATGCGACTTCTTTAACATCATTCTTGAGGGGATCGTGCGTAACTCACACGTCAACATCAAAGGCACGATCTTCCACAAGTCCGTTCAACTGGTAGCTTATGCGGATGACATTGACGTGATCGGCCGAACTCAGCGAGCTGTCAAGGAGGCGTTTGCTAGCATCGAAGCGGAAGCGGCTAAAGTGGGACTGGTGGTAAGGACTTCGTCTACGTTGGCTCCGCAGTGAATGGGGACAACAACACCAGTACCGAAATCAAGCGCAGAATCACTCTTGCTAATCGATGTTTCTTTGGGCTTAAGAGGCAATTGAGTAATAAAACCCTATCCCGAACGACCAAAGTGACTGTGTACAACACCTTGATCATCCCAGTCCTGCTTTACGGCGCAGAAACCTGGGCGCTACTAAAAGCAGATGAGGAAGCCCTTGGTCTCTTCGAGAGAAAAGTTCTGCTTGCGATATTTGGTCCTGTGTGCGTTGAAGGTATCTGGAGGAGAAGATTCAATCACGAACTGTATGGGCTGTCTTCGAATCCGAACCACAGCGATAACGCAACAGAGGACGTCTTAAACTGAGATGGCGCACACAAATGAAAAAGGACTTCAACCAACTTGGAGTGCGCAATTGGAGGCAGCTGGCAAGTGATCGTGCTAGCTGGAGAGGCATGTTGGCTGAGGCCCAGATCCACCCCGGACTGTAGCGCCATTCGAAGAAGAAGAAGATTTAAAGTTATAATAGTTTGATATGTAAATATTATTTTTTCTTAAATAATCCTTGAATTTTAAGAATGCTCAATTTTCATCTTCAAAGCTGTAAACATTTGACTTTAAAGTGTTGAATCGACATATAACTACATCTTTTATTTTTTTCTAATTGCATCTAAAAGTCAAAATAAAAAGCTTCTTTAATAATAGTTACTCAAAGTTTCGACTTAAATGTTAGGCCTACTTGTCTTTCGAGCAAAATTAAACGCTCTTAATGCGAATTCATCTCACATCTTCTTTGCAACTGTAAGAAGAAGAAGAAAGGAACCAGGGAAATACTATTTCGACTTCTTATGTGTAGAAAGTCTCAACAGCTACATACTTAGCTTACAATGGTTTTTGAGGAACTATGAGCGCAATTACAGATTAAGTGTGGTTGCCTTATTGACAAACGTCCCACCAATCTTACCTCACTTAACTACGAAAACGTGATCCGAATTAAAACAGTATTTTTGGCCACAACCATCACATAATTTTAAGCAATTTCTGTTATGGAAGTAAACAGCATATCCCTTCTGGCTTTAATACACATACCATACACTTAATTCATTAGAGATTATTTTCGTTCAAACATTGTTTCACACATTTTTGGTCTAGTAATTTTATTTAACTACCAACGCAATAAAGAACAGGTTGTACGAAATTCATAAACTGCTCTTCATCAGTTTTCCTTTTCCTATAAAACATTTTTCCTCCTTGAGTGAGTTTTTTTTTTAAATAATCTACATAGAGAAACTTCGCAGGCAGGATATATTTAAACGTCTGCCCTTAAAATCATTTTCCAACCACATCGACTCTGTGGATTTGCACTTTCAATATGATACATTGAAAGGATTTCGCATGTCAAATGCACACTTTATTGAAAACCAACCACAACCAATTTCACTACTTGCTCCAATAAACTGCTTAGAAAAAATAACGAAAAGAGGTTTATTTGAAAGGCGGTTCAACTTACAACTGAACATGTCGTTTATCGACACCGAAATTCTGAATATCAACATTTTTTTGTGTTAAGAGTAGTTACAAGTCACGCGGTCGAAAAGCAAGAAAGTTCCGTACTTACAGCAAATACTTATATGTTCATTAATTGCCATACTTTTTGCAGGAACGATGCTTCAATGAGATTATCCTTGCTGCACTGAGTCTATTTTAACGCAAGATGGGATTACATGCAAATAGGGTATAGCGAAATGCTACGCGGAGAGGTTTCAATTCCTTCTCCATAGCCATCAAATTGTGCTAATGATAGGGAAAATCAATTTTCTGCACTGGAAGTCAGCTGTGAGAATGATGAATACCAAGCGGTTATTAATTGAGTTCAGTTGTTTGAATCTTATGAAACATCCCGGCATTTGATGCAAGATGGTAGAAATTGAAGCAATATCAAGGAACAGCGTTTACGACAACGAACTTGTGCGATCGATACAGAATCAGACTACGAATACATACATAGGCAAAATGTTCTGTGGTTTGCTTATCGTAGAATAATAGCTCAATCGAATTTTCCAATTAACTCAGTTTTCACCCTTCTGGTTCATGCAGACACAAAACTGAATTTAAGGCGATTCGATAACATGTGCAACTAAATGTAAATATAATTAAGTAGATCATTTGCTTTTGAAAGGTTTTATTGCGCTTAAGACCTCACATTTCGGTTATTCTGGAACAAAATTGTATTTCCGGCAATTTAATGAGACATAATCAATTTAGAGGGATAGGTACAAGGGGCGTTAAATATATTCTCGGTATCGGGGTGAAGCTGTGATTATAAAATATAATTTGACTTATTTATCAAGTAATACTATTATTTTAGTGCATTCAATGAAAATTGAGCATCGAGCTATAATTAAATTTCTCACTAAGCACGGAAAAAGTCAAAAAACTATTCATGAAGAGATGGTGGCTGTTTACCAGGGTTCCGCACCTTCATTATCAACTGTGCAAAAGTGGTCAAGTGAGTTCAAGCGAGGCAGAGAGAGCATTGAAGACGAACCCCGCTTCGGCTATTGCTTGTACGGGAGAAAGCATCAAAGAAGTCGAAAAACTTGTTCTTGAGGATGTCCGAATAAAGGTGAAAATGATGGCAGAGATCACCAAGCTTTCAAGTTTTTTGGGACTCAAAGGGAACCCATTGTCCATTTAGTACAAAAAAAGGTGAAACTATCACTTTGCATAATTTGCGGGAGAAAATTAAAAAGAAAAGACGGGGTAAACTCGCAGCGGGTGTGATGCTTCTTCATGACAACGCTCCTGTTCACACGGCGCGAGTTTCCAAGGCTGCTACACGAGATTGTGGTTTCGAAGAAATCCAACACCCACCCTATAGTCCAGACCTTGTCCCTAGTGATTATTTCCTGTTTCCGGATTTGGAAAAATGTATTCGTGGAAAAAGATTTTCGGATGATGAAGAACTCAAGTCGGCAATAAATTGGTATTTTGCAAAGAAAGAGTTCTTTATTTTTAATATTCATTTAAGAAAACTTAATAAACTTGGGTAATAAGGGTTCTTTATCGAATATTGTTTAAGAATTAGATTTAAACCTAACCTACAATATTTACTATATATATTCTACTCTAACTTCAGTTTACACTTACTCCTACCAAACTTAATATATAATATAATATGTTCGCAACATCATACGGACACCAGGGGAATGTGTTTATGTATATGCTTTACATATAGACTTATCTAATAAAAAGTGGATTTATGTTTTTTTTTTATGATTTTTACCCTTTTTTCCCTTAAAGAATTTAGCAGGATCGAAAGCTGGGTTTGGTATTATCTTAATAGAAACCTTATGTCCTGCCGTATCACGTACAGATATATATATATATACAGAACCGTAGAAGATCCTCATGGCTGTGATGGAATTGCACTCCTTCAAGTAAAGTGTACATTTTTTTTATCAGTTTCATACGGCGAAATTGGAAACATTTTTATACATACAAATAGTATTTAAGAAGCCGTGGGAGATGGTGGTATCAAAAAAACAAGCCGCTCAGTCCTAAAATAAATCTCAGGTCTTTGGCGTGTAAGCCGACAAACTAACCCACTCCATCATGTCGATTTGGAACTAGAAGAGTGTGTTTCAAGATGATGATTAATTAAGTCTTTAAGGCATAATTGTTAATTTCAATAACCGTTTTTTTAGAATACATTTCACGACACGTGCTCTAATTTATTAATCATAATAGCTATTGTGTAACAGCTTAGCGGTTGTCCTTAAAACACAAAAAACATTATTTGTTGTGAGAAACATAAACGAAGTTACAATCAAAACATAAACCAAATCAATGAATTATTTTAAGTATGAAATTGAATAGTATTAAATAGTAAAGACTGTTCTTATCTATTGTTCTTGTTTATAGATAGAAACGGTGATAACATTTTGTAGTTTGTATTAAAGTAAAAATTTAAGTTTCTCAGTCGGAAAAGAATGAAACAAAAGTAAAAAATATGATTCAAAAATTAAGGAATGTATGTTAACCAAAAGAAAATTGAAAATCACTTAGATGAACTTAGATGAACTCTAACTCACTTAATGAACGAAAAAATAATAAAAATTACTATAAGCGGAGATATAAATATAGTAAAAGAGAGATAAGAAATACTTATCGGCATCAAAAATAACTTGGATAATTTAAACGTTCCCTTGAAATAGTATTATTATAAGGGCGTTTAATAATGTTGTTGGCGAATTCCTTGTCGATTTTTTATTTCGTGATAAATAAATTTACAATTTTTAAGTTTTAAACAGATGACATTTCATCCTTATAAATGTTAAAGCTTATGATAGGAGCTAGTTTTATTTTGTGAAATTGTTAAGTTGTTTCTATTTACGAAAAAGAAAGACAAGAATATTTAACATTATAATACAATATTAACTGGTAAATTTCGTACTAGGATTCGAAAGCCACTGTAATATAGAGAACGCAGCCCGTAAGACGTTATTTTCAAGAGGTATTCCAGTAGATGCGCGAGTTCTTTATTACGTTGTCTCAGAAGAGAAGACACGGAGGCTTTTCGTGCTCAAGATGTTTTTTCTGTGCGGTCTTTTCATTCGTTTTGTATTTTGACAAGACTGTACACTTTGAAATGTTAAGGGCTTTGACTGCAGCACCCCTGCAACAATCGACTTTAAATCACTTAAAGTGGTTGGGCTTCTAAAGAACTGCAAGAACTAATGTTTTTACTTAAAAGTTTATATTTTGAGAGTTTATTTTAAAAAACCATAAGCACAAGCAATTATTAGTGACAGTAAACAATTAGTGGGTCGTCTACATTGAACTCTTTTTTCATCGCAAATTTAGTAACAGCGTATGTTGTCTTTCATGTTAATCGGGAAATTATTTATATAAACTATTTAAAAATAAGGTTGGGAATACGAAAAAACGAAGTTTCAACTCAGATTAAACCATTGTCAGGAAATCTCTTATTCAGCTTGATTTTTCAGTTGTGTACACAAAATCATGGAGGTCTGTCCTTAGGGTGGCCTAATCGTTTAAGAAGCCTGAGCGTGTTTCTTCTCAAATTATAATATTTGTAAAATTATAAAGCAAAACGTATGCTTTAAAATTTCAGATAATATTCTAATTTAGAATGCATATATCTGCATTTCGCATACGATATGCTATACCTAACGTTTACCCGTGGTTATTGGCGTAGTGCCATGGGTGGGATGACTAATGCACGACGTACTCTTATTCAATTTAGATGCTTCAATCTACCAAGTTGCACGTTAATATTTTGATTTTTCTTACTAAATTTATTTTTAAATATCTATTATGCAATTAGATTGATTATGTTCTCAAAAAATAGAAGAAGTAAAAACTGGAGATAGAAACTCTTGAAAATAAAACATAGAAAATCGAAGAATTATTAACCATATCGAATTGTATCAGCTTTAAGGAAAATTTAGACATGTATTCGTAAATTTAAAGAGCAATTGTTTTAGTGTAATGTGCAGCATATACTGACATTTTTCAGGGTTTTTTGCTTCAAATGGGAATATGTGTGGCAATGTAATTTTTCTACGCCAGAACTGGGTATTTAGAATGACAATATGTAGTGAATGGCATGTGTCTTTGAGATGGAGTCGTAAGACAAATATTCAGACCACATACATATGAATGGAAAACTGGTATAGAAATTTAAATGTTTTTGATTAAATCTTTAGTTTCCTTCAATTTGTTGATATGTTATCATTTATAAATTCATTATTATGAAGTCGAAACTGTTGACAACTGTATTTCCGAAAAGTATATTAAGAAAATAAATTCGCAAACCACTCAAAAAGTTCTTGAACGTACCCAAACAAGATTTGCATAAATCCCCTCTCAAGATGTAAGCAAGATCTACAGGACTTTAAATGCACATTATTCATTAAGATAAAGTGAATACCAACATTTTGTAATCAATATTTTTGCGAGTATGTAAGGTGATCTTAATGTGTGTGTGATCAGTAAATTAAAGTAAAATGTATGTTTGATAATTCTACTTCCCTTTAAAATCTTTGAGTGGTTATTAATTTCATTTATGTTTCATTAAAGATTTTCCTTAAGGAACTTTATTTAATGTTATTCGAGTTCGACTTAACTAGAATGCTGTCGTAGGTGGGATGGAGTTACCTATTAAATGACTTATTTAAATGACCGCATTCTAAATTTAGTTCTTGGGTCATTAATGAACGATTTAACTCTCAGAATTTTGTTGGGGAAGCATACATACAAGTTGTTTAGTTATGGTTTCACAGATTTAATAGGGGAAGAGTTAATGTTAGGTAATTTGAATTGAATATAAATCTCTTTTTAAGGACAATTATGTGACACTCAATTTATATTGAATTTAATAATTTCGTTTATAATTTTTTACATCAAGTTTTAAGTGTTTGAATATTATACATAAGCACTTTCAAATTAACTGAAATTGTGTACACATTTACACATTTTTTGGATTGAACATAATTTCACAGTTTGTCTGAATTTGGTTAAAATAAGCTTTCAGTTGCAAGGTATTTTAAAATACTAATATATCCTGCAATTCTGAGTGGTCAAAAACGATTAAACTCAAACTGTCACATAAACACTGTTATGTGTCAGAAACAATTAAATTACTATTTTTATTTTTTTTATTAACATTGATATTAACATTAACATCGGTGCAATAGCCGGAGAGTATGAATACCAAGAGATTTAACAGGGCGCGGTTATTTTCTCCAGCCGAACTAATTAAAAATTCACAATCTCAGCCCGTTGATCTGAATATAATTTCATCTAGGAGTAGATATCAAGTAATGAAAAACTTCATCACATCATCCTTATTCACAGATGATGAACAGTTTGCAAAAATTAAACTACAAAAATATGGAAAAAATTTATTACACTATTCATTAAAATTTTTTCTCAAACTTTATTTATCAAATGTATGTAGTATGTATGTATTATCTAATATACGACGTATATAATACAATATAAGTTCTATATGTTAAAAGTTCGGGGGATATAAGCGTAAGGTCTCGACTTCGTATTAAACATCTAATTTAGCAAGAATATTCGTTCGTAATCGACAAATCTGAGATTTGTGCTTGTAGAAGATATTTTTTTAATATGCTCCAGAGTGGTTTCGGCGCTTGAATAATATTGTTCGTAATACACAAATCTGAGATTTGTGCTTGTAGAAGATTTTTTTAATATGCTACAGAGTGGTCTCGGCGCTTTAATAATGTTGTTTTTTCGAAAACAAGAAGAATTATGGACAGTCCAAAAATTTTGAAGACGAAATAGATAGAAATTGTTTCTACTCCCAAATGCATAAAATCTTAAAGCAAGGATAAATTATGAGAAGTTAATATTATAGACAGATAAAACGAAAATGTTCTAAATAAATCTTAAATTGGTATTTTGAAGTTTTCCAAGTCTTTTTAATCGATGTAATACTTCAAGTATTACACTCACTACTCACTTATATGTAGACTTGTTTATATAAAAAAATGGCGTGCTAAATAGTGTTCATGAGCTTAATAACTTATGCTATTCCAATAATTATAAGGGTGGAAAAAATTGCATTTCAAAAAATTGTTTGCCATGGGATATTATTAAAGCAGTATTGCATGCACTTATATTTCCTTGTTGCAGATTTATATAAAAGGTTAACGAGTATGTATCACACGTTATATTTATGCATGATTCATACAACGTTTACACCTATATAAACACGCTATCATTTTTATCTATTTAACTTTAGAAATATTGATGTGAAATTTATTTTATGAATTTTAAATGAAAATCGGTCAAGTGTAAGTTACACTTGTAACACTTACATACAATGTCGTTCACATTTGTTTAAAATCAATGGTACGTGAGTATAGAGCCACAAACTCAAATTATTTGGGTTGAGTTCACTGCAAACTCTTCACCAAGTAAAGGGCACAATATGCACTAAGGTTCTCCAATACAATGCAATAACTAAATATGCGTGTTTAGTGTAAGCTGTTATTGTAATATGAGTGTGAGAGTTAGTTAAAGATTTATTTTTCCATGAGAGTGGAACTAGCACCGGGAAACAAAATTTTAAATCAGACTTTTTCGAAACATTGTGTATTTTACATCAACACATATACGAATATGACTTCTAATTAATTGAAAAATGCTATTTTTTAATTTATGACATGTGGGGATTACAAATGTGTTCACATATTTTCAGTTTATTGTAGTCTTTTGGGCAAAGCCCTTCTAATATTTTTCAACTACATAAGAACTGTCTCTGCTTAGTTAATAAATAAAAGTAAAACAAATTTTTTCGAACGCAAACGGTCGGCAATGCTAACAATTGCTTTATTTCCTTAAGTGGTATGAGGCTCTTAGCTTTAACTGTGTAGATACACATGTTAGTCTTTTATATTAAAAGATATTTATATTTTTTAGTTTAAATGATCAACTGAATCTTAGTTCAAAGGCGATTATTTATTGAAAACCAATGCACGTACTTTTTACCATTCCATCACTTGCTTGCTATCCTTTTGCAAAACTCAAAGAGGTAAGAGACATCTAAAGTGTTCAACTTAAAGTGCAGACCTAAATGAAAGGTACCCTAAGTACCTGCTTTATTCACTTTACTCATTCACCCATACATTTGATATACTTATTATAAAATTCCTTTTATTAAATAAGATGAAGAGGAAGGCAAACAAAGGAGCAGAAGATGTAACAACGCAGATAAAAAGATTATAAATTCTATGAGATCAAAGCTAACACAGTAAAGGTTATTCAATCAAAAGAATATTTACTTAAAATGAAAATTATATCCGATTAAAGATTAAATGGGATTTGTTCTTACCCTAATAATAATTAATTAAAGACAGTTGGACACCATTCCATCTTTCCTTACATGATTACGTTAGGCATTTACTCAAATAGCAACTCTCTGCATCAGTTTAAATAACATAAAATAGTATCATTATCAATTGTTTCAATTGATTTGAAAAAAGTAGATTTCAAGGTTAATGGACTATAATATTGAGTAAGTATTAACAAGCAAAATCACTGTCACCTTTCAAATTAAAAGGCAAATATAGCAAAATATTTGCGAGGACACCAGGGACTAGCTTGCATTTGTTTTTAATGCATTACATTGATGGGAAAAGAGTTTTTAAGGACACGAGGAGCCGTCGAACTTGAAAACAAGTGTGGCATTTCTTAACATTGCCACACGAAATAACATATAGAGTTGTTCATATTGTTATAATCATTTTAATTTCTAATATACATGGCAAGTGCGGATAATGTACCTAATAAAGACAACATTGTTACGATGAAAGAGTGAAAGTAAAAATTAAAATAGGATTTTCACAAAAAAAGTTTGTTGAAAAGTATTTTGAAGTATTTTGACTGGATTTTTCCCATAGCTGGCATACATGACACGTCGGTCGTTTAATTATTTGTTTTTTGAGCATCGAACAGAATAAACTGTTAACATTTGCATTAGAAGAAGCTTTTAAATGCAAATAAAAGTATAAAGTGTTTTTTTTGTCCACTGAAATACATTTATTTCTTTTTCTGAATTTCGTCCAAAGTGGATTGTCATATCCCCATACACTGAAATCGTCAAGGAATTCAAGTTTCAATTGTTAAAACGTAAGATTTTTACAAATACAAACCATTTTTATTTACTATACTAATCTGTTTTTGTTTAAATAAATATTTATTATAATTTAATTTTTTTTAAATTTTGAAAACTCAAAATCTGATTAAACCATTTTAATATTACTTAAAGGTCTTTCAATTATTTAAAACTTAACTTATGCAATGCAAAAATAATTTTAAACTAACTTATGCAAATGTTAGTGGAAATCCCGTTAAATACAATTGAAGAAAAGTTTAGTAGACCTATACTCTGCAAAAATATTGAATAAGAAATAAAAAACACTGAATTAGATGTTTCCGACCCACAAATTCAAATAACTCCAAACGAAATATTGAAAGTAAGAAATAAGATATGAAATATTTGATTTCTTCGCGATAATACGCCCATTAAGTCATTTAAATTTTTATCAAAAGTAAAAGTTATATTTTCTGTAAGTATTTAAACCTAGAAGACGTAACTTTAGTTTACAGAAAATTTTTCAAACAACATAAATTAAAAATCTTTAAGCCGCATGTCAATAAATAAGGTCTAATTCGATGAATTTACTATTACTGGACTAAAAATACACTCAGACGTACTGGTATGAAATTACGAATAAACAATTGCAGATCCATGCTACGAGTAGTTTGTTGTTGGTGCTAGTTTTATTTATTTTATCTCGTAAATTTATTTGGATTCTTTAAGTCTGTACAGAAAACACTTGCAACGGGTTTTGTTCGTTTTAGCAAAGGAATTATAAGAATTTTATATATACAGATTCCAGTTAAGGAAAAGCGGCAAATCATCATTCCATTATGACAATACAAAGCCACACACAACTTAAATCACTCGACAAAAATTATTGGAGCTTGGTTGGGATGTTATGAGGCAGCCACCATATAGTCCTGATTACTATCTGATGACTTTTTATTTCGATCTTTGCAAAACTTCTTGAATGGTAAAAATGTCAAATCGTACCTGGCTCAGTTTTTTGCTAATAAAAACCCGAAGTATTTAGAATTATTATGCTGCCTGAAAGATGACAAAAGGTCATTGTTAAAAAGGAGCGATACATTCCAGAATAAAGTTATTCCATTCCATGAAAAAATTGTAAAAAAAAACTAGGCATACTAAAAAAATCAATGTCAAGCAAACCAACATAATATAGTTTCACATTTTGGTATATAATAACTTAAGAGCTTGTGTGTATTTGTACATAGGAAGTTAAAGGATGGAGCATATGTCTGAAGTGTGTCTTCTTAAAGGAAAGATACAAGGCGCAAGGTATTGCCAAAAACTCAATTCTACGTGCGTGTATAAATAATTTTTGGTTGACCATTGCCCTCGTAATTGGCATTTTATTGCCTGACTATCTACTTGGCATTGGATGTCCCATCAGAGAAGGCACATACTGGACGTAATCAAATAAACATTGGGGACGCATTTGCACGTTTCACACATGATTATATTGATATTCGGTATAAGACCACGGGGGTAGTTTCCTCACTTTTCCTTCCTCCTTTAAGCCCCACAGTGGCATTTAATACAATTAAGTTTTTTCTTTGTGGATAAACTTTGAGTAAATGTATGCTCGAACATAGACTTATTTTGGGATTTGCAAACAGCAGGCAAGTTGGAACAAGGGATAGTCCTCAAAGCGTTAACATCTGGTTTGATGAAAGTTTATGCCGATGAAAAATTATATCCCTTTATTCATTTTTACCAGTAACAGTACAAAGAAAACATGGTAAAGGACTTAAGGGTCACTTGGGTGTTCTTACAAAAGAAATTTGAATGAAGAAACTAAGTGTTTAGTAGGTACCAAAATAAGTTTTATGTGTGCGCATTTTAAGAATTTTAGTTCAAATTTTAAATAAAAATATATCCTTACCATGTATAAAATTGAAAAATTATTCGGCAGAACATGTTTTGTTTGTATGTCATCATTAGTTACCCAGTATTTTTCCGGGCTTTAAGAAGCTTCAAATGCAATAAATTTTATTAAAAAAAACCCTACATATGAACTAAAAATAAAAACGTCTATGCAAGTTTTGTTAGGAACAATTTATTCGCAGCAAAAATATTTCTAATTTGAAAGTTCCTTCCCTTCGAATGTTTAATTAAAAATACACGTAACAATTCGTTTGTTGGATGCGGGTTACGGAATTGAAATACAACAACAAAGGAGGTGAACCGTTTTCGAGTGGGCTTGTTTCCATTCTCTATTGCAGTTGTTAGTCGGTAATACGAAACCCGTATAACATAGAATCTCTCTCAAACATTCTCTGAATTGAAATAGAGTGAATAATTTGTAAAGAATTGTGTATTTACGCGTATTAAGGCAGCATTCATTGTTAAATATAAGTATTTTGATATACTTATACACCTAAGCAAAAGTATTATCCAAACTTTATAGAATTTAAGAAAACGTTATTTACATGCCGTAAACCATTTATTTCTAATATATAGAGTGAGGTACTCTTTATTGTGAAAAAACAACTTTTATAATATGCACAGCGGAAATAGGAAGAAAAACTGCCACGAAATGGAAAATGCAAGGAAACGCGCTTATTAAGTGATTTTTCGAAGTAATTATCATATCAAACTTAATAAAACAAATTCAATTAATTTACGTTTAAACTTGAAGTGGTTGAGAAAAATTTCTAACAATAAATAACAAAGTGCATGCTGAATAAAATACCAAGCACATTAATCATTATCTTGGATGAAGCTAATGTAGTTCGAGTTAAGAAATTCGTCGTCTTTTCAAAGCCCTATAAGATCATTTTTAATGACTATATATATATTTTTTTTAAACACAAATTTGAGTGCTATGCTATTATTGCAATTGTGGAAATAGAGGTTTCGGTTACAATAAGGAAGATGTTGTGGAGTTTTGTTATTACTCTTCGAAGTCGTTCTTTATTTGAATTCAACAGGGCATAGGATAATTGATTCATTTCTAAAAAAAATCAAACTTGTTTGGTGCACATGATTTCAAATACCTGTCAAAATTGGATGATAAAGTCAAATACTTCTTATTTTTATCTATTAAATATCATATAAAAACAAAATGGATTTTCGAATATACTAACAATATTGATGAAAGGTGGTATCCAGCTAGAAGGCGTTGTATACTCTTTGTTACGTTTGCTATTTGCAAAATTGTTACCGAGAACAATGCTAGAAGTCACAGTCAAATGCGAACTTTTCTCTATATGTAAGTATTCGCAAAAGTGAGGTATTCTCCTTGTATTAATTTCTTTTGCAAATGCTCTATCTAAAAACAAAATGCTTTCCTACCCTCGTCACTTTGTTGCAAAGTTAGTTTATTTTTGTATAAACTAATAAAAAAGGTATGCACAAGACGACTTGGGTCACTAATTCATTTGATGGCAACTGTATTTCCCATTTATTTTAAAAGATGTAACCATAATTGCTTTCAAACTAAATTTCTAGAAGAGAGCTTTCTTTATGTATTATTCAAAGGCAGTGTATTTTTGTATCTTTATACTTAGCTAATGTGCACAAAGTATCCCAGGTTCTGGCACCATCGGTGTTATAAACATGCTTCCTAATGAATGCCTAAAACTTTACGACAACTTAAACATTCGCCCAATTCTGGTGTCGTAAATGGTAAGGCGAACAATAGAAATGTGTTTGTAATTTACAACACCTGAAGTAATTTAATTTGCTAAGTAAGGAAATTTATTCTATTTTCCTTCTGCTATATAACAGCTTTCTCAATTATACTTTTATGGTGCATTTGAAATCACTGAAAAAGCGCTAACAATTATGACGAAGTAAACGAATCAAAAACTTTTAGGACGTATTATCACAAATCATGGATTGGATGGTATAGTCATAAATTCGTATGACAGCAATCCATCGTATTTTCTTCGAACATCAAAGAAATGTGTTGACAAAGCTCGCTCTTTCAATTGCAGTTTTTGCTTTAAATACATACATATGTACATCCGTTTATTTGTTAAAAGTCTAAATAGTAGACGTACAATATATTTGGTTTCTATGGTTTCGTTTGCTGTCATTTTCACCATGACAATGTGTGGAAAGGACTCAAAAGGACAAAAATCTACCCTTCATGATACTTTGTGCCCCTTTGGCATAAATTAAATGAGCAGTAAGAGAATTGGGTCCGCGTTGTTGAAAATTGTTCATCGATTTCGTTCCATGTTTTTCTTGACTCCACTAACTTAGATATGGAATTTAGAAAATAAAAGTATAGTTTTAGAAAATGAATGTATTAAGGATGAGCTTGTGTTTGTGTGTTATAATGCTGGAATTAGAGGGATTTTTTTAGTGGGAACCTATTAAGGACCAACAAGTTTACGCCCTTTAGCTTTTTCAACGTACGCATACAATCCATCCAGAGGGTAAATCTCCTTGAATTGTCTCCACTTCCAACGAAAAGATATTTGCCAAGTCAAGTAAAGTACTTCTGGTCAGATTCCATGAAGATGAACTCTTAAAAGCTGCAATAAATTTTGAAAGGAATTTCCGCGGAAACCGTATTATAAGTATTTTAATATAATAACCGGAGGCTTTAGAAAACGTTTGAAGAGTTTGCATGAGAATACTTTTGATAAATTTTGTGGTGTGGCGATTGCATAGTTTTAATAATGTTTATTGAAATTGAAATATTTGTGTTATTTTCTACTTTAAGTGTTTACACAAACATTTAGGTTGCAAAAGGTAGCTGTAGCGTTTCCTAATAGTTGTATTTGTAGATTTCATTTAAAGTACACACAAAGACTTTCGGAAAAAATACATCTTCTATATATTCTTTTATATATTTTTTAGGAACTAGATGGATGTAATTGCTTCGGAGGACTCCAACACATATCAAATTTCTTCAATCTGAAACTAAATTTGAAAATACTTCGATTTTATCATTTGTTTGTACAGCGATAATTTCTAAAATACTTGACGTGGTGGGCAGCATTTTTAATTTACTATGTACGTATAAGTCAAAACTTTTCGAGAGAAAAGTTCTGCGTACGATTTTTGATCATGCATGTTGTTTGAGGCCCAGGTACATCCTGGACTGTAGGGTCACATGAAGTAGAAAACGATGTATAAGAAAGTTTATGCAAATTATAGTGCTTAAGATAAAAACATCGCCTCAGAGGTAGAAAAACAAAATTGTTACGACAAACGATTCCCCTGCACGACCACAGAGAACAATGTGTGTATTGTTGGATGGGCCCCCAGAAATGCAAGTGTGCCCATTTTATTTCCATTTGGAAACAACCTATAGAGTACCATGTTCAGTTATGATATATTGCGTAGGGAAATATAATTTAAAATTTTAAAGAAATAACATTTTGTGTGTAAACTATTGATTAACTCACTAGAAAGTGTTCTGCTGTTTCTTGGAGTTCAAGAAGAAGTGAGGTCAAAAACATCTTTTCTTTCATTTTGGTCGTTTGGGATAGAGCATATCTTGTTCTTAGCATTTTACAAAATAAAATTGGAGTGTAAATTGCGATAGAGTTAAAGAAGAACTATACGGCTACACAATGGAATATTTTTCTGAGCGTTTACAAATACATTAGGATGGCTAGATGATGTAGATTTTACACATGGGTGCTACATATTCGGTCAAAAAATTCATCCAAAAATATATATCGAATTGTCACAGAGATTGTTTTATGTACTTTAATAGCGGCCTTCTGTTGTCGAAAAATAATTTTGTATAATAACCTGATACCAAAGGTTTACTAGCTAGAATACTACAATAACTTCAAAGAAATTAAAACCCTACTACTCGTTTTAATCAATGCAATATTTATTTAATTTGTTCTAAAAGCAATACAATTCCCAGGAGGAAATCGCAAGCAGCTTTCATAATGAGAAAAAGAAAAGAAGGACTTTAATCTACTAAGTGAATTAACGGACTGATAAAAACACAACGTAGCATTAGAAAATTTGCACAAATAACAAGAAAATCAAATAACAAGAAACTGTAAACACAAAATGAATATAAGATGCATATGCATTTCTCAGGGGAATATCATCAAGGATACGTTTGGTTGCTAATTGGTTGGTTTCGCTAATTATGCCGAGAATTGCACTAGTGTTCGAAGATAGAAGCTGGGTTAACTGAAGTACGTATGTACAATTAAGGATGTACAACTTTTTACACTATATGTAAAGACTTAATATATGTTTGATTTTCTCGAAAAATAAGAGTTTCAACACAATAAAAGTGCCAGTTATGACTATAGTTACTACTTTTACACAAACTTATGAACAAATCAGCCCAAATTATTAACACACAAAGGAAAATGTGCATCCCTTTATCCTTGACGTAACTGCTAAGTAACTTGTACCAATTGCCGTGAATCCAAAAGTCATCGTCGGAAAGTTTCAACACCATTATTCCAAAAATTTTAAAAGATTTCCCAAGGAATATATTTAAAAGGATATTTCTCCCAAAGCCAATAACTATATTCCCAGTTGAAGTTTTAAGGAATATATTTTCCTCGTTAATCAACACGGGTACTTTGTGAGTCTCAATTATGTTGACGCAGTAATAATTTTTTAGTTTCCTCTTTGACTGAAAACGATAGACTAACTGTTCGAAGATTTTGTTAAATTAACCTATTGATAGTTGGTCCCCTCACCAGTTTCATGCTGTGTCAAAATTTAAGTGCACACGCAGTTGCCAGAGAAGCACTCCAATACAATATATATTCATGGACACGAAGCCGAGTAACTGGTTGAAAATGTGAACAAACTACACCTTCACGCTGTGGACAGCAGCACCTGCTGCATACCGCATATTAGCAACCAACACAGTTTTTTTTTTGTTTTAACCGCATTCGAATGCTGGAATGTTTCTGATTTCAAGTTCGATTTAATTTTTTTGTCCGTTTTGTAATATTAAAAAATTTACAAAATCACTGGGATATTCGGAGAGAAGAGCGACCCACACTTGTGGCAATTAATTATTCCATACAGCAATGTATAACTTTCGACAAGGACCGCAGTGTGCAGGTACATAGCAGTAACAGGGGATACGTCATTTCTGGGAAATGTGTAAAGGTGGGATGGGGCGTTTAGTGGTTTGTGACGTTTTGTGGTTTGCCTATATACATACATGTAATAGGAGTGTTTATTCTCCGTCAGATGTGTTTGTCCATTGAATGAATTCAGGAATGATGTAAATGGGTAGATAATAAACAATTGTTAAAGGATTTGAATTGATTATTATGTCAAAAGTCACATTTTTACTTCTGTGAAGAAAATTTTGCAAATTTGTTTTTGTTCTCCATATTATTAGAATAAAAAAAGAAACATTACACTTAATCGAGAATTTGTTTTATTGAAATAAGTTTAAAATCCATGAACTACCGTTCCTTGGCAATTGGCCTACTCTGTACGAACAAATTTAAAATGGATGCAAGATTTTCTCAAGTGAGTTGCAGATTTATAACCAATGTGCATTAAACCTTCGCAGCTCATAGGAAGTATAAAAATGTGAGAAGAAAATTTCAGTTAATTTATATTCTTAATTTATTAACGGAAGCAAATAATGTGTCCTATTTTCTTAATTTAAAGCAAATAGATAATATTAAGACTCCCTTCCGAAGCGTACCCTTAAAACAATAAATTGGAATGTAATCTACAAAACAGTATTCGAGAACTCTTTAGATTCAAAATGACATAGATTTGAATTAGCAATTCCAAAAAAATTTCGTTATCAAAATGTCTCCAGATTATATCAACTGCTGAAAACATTATAACAAAACGAAAGCGCTTAAGATCTTGTTTAGTTTTAGAACATATCCGCAAAACTTTTACGTGAATACAATCATATGTCGTTTTATTTCTAAGGATCAAATATTTTGAAATATATTATACATACACACAATTAGCTCGTTTAATAAGCATATTGTTTACAAAACATAATTTTTTTTAACATTATTTAACCGATTTAAATACATATTTCATGTACCAATTTTTTAATTACCAAAAATTTATCGGAAGAGAAACTAAAAAATAGTTGAAATTTAGGTAACTGATTTCATATAAATTATTGCATCTGCGTGTTTATTCACATAGCGCTTCGAAATAGCACTTACTTTGTTGGTATTTCAAAGTATATTTTGTCGCAAAGATCTTTTGGTGCACACAAAATATTTTTTTCTTCATTGTTAAATTATTGGAAGAAAGGAAAGAAAATATTTCGTGTTGAACGCGAACTTATCTCATGGTCATATTTTTGTATAAGTAGTTGATTTTAAAATTTGTCATCTTTTATAATTGGTTAACAAGCCAGAGAAAAAATAAATGTATTTGTATGAAATTAGAATACTGTCTCTAAAACAGTATTTGAAGCGATTATACAAAACTAAAAACTACTTGAGATTCTACCTGATTCAAAAAAAGAAAATAAATCTGTATATATATTATATACCACGCAACGACGATGTCCATTTCTTCCATAATTCTGCAAAACTAAGTTACTCAAAACATGCCATGGATTTTTCACATGTACATTATAGTCCGTTTTCTTCGGAACCAATGAAGGGAAATTGAAGAATTTTTCATTTTCTTAGAATTTACCAACACAAACCACTTAACCGTTCATAATCCGTGATGAATGGTTTTTTTCAATGCTTAGAACCGGTTGTTACTTTTACGGGTAACCTTTAACCAGAAGGTGCAATTCCAAAATGTACTTTTGCTAGACAAAAAGACAAACAGACCTGTGATTGTCGTTATATCCGTTACATGAGACATCAGAACAATAAAAAAATCTAAATTCACAATGTGTCAGAATTGATACGATTCGAATTGAATTTTTAATGGGGATGACATCGTCTCGTTGATTGGCCTGATGAACACCCCTTTTATTCGTTTGGAATATCGTATAAGCGCATCTACCATAACCCAACTTTTTATGGATTCGTTCATACCTGCTGCGTGCCGATCTGCCGCTGCTTTCAACGTGTGGCACATTGTTGAGTCAGAGGTTTCTATCGGAAACTTATGGTTGTTGGTTAAAATTCATGTCATACAAAGACTTTGGGGCCTCTTTTCATTCTCTGGGTGATAGAGTACTTGTATCTTCTGATGAATATATTTTTCGGGAGCGTATTGAATTGAAGTACGTACGTCTTAATGACGATAAACATAAAATATGAAAATTTATGATTATTGCTATTTCTTATGCACGATTGTGAAATTATTTTGCAATACATTGATCATACTTAGCGTGTGTACAGGTGTAAGCGTAATAATTTGAATCGTATCATTACAATTGTGAATATAATTTTGCAAGTTCACCAGTCAATTATGCAGATGTAGAACTCGGAATTACGTTTATAAAGATTTAGAACGTCTTTACGCTTGAAAGGGATGTACAGTTAAATGTAGAAATTAGACATTCCTTTTTTTGTTTGTTTCTTAATGTCATGATCTCAACATTTAAATGATTCAAATTTAATTTTTTTATTGTGTATATAGTATATGGTAAGTTGAACCAAAAATAAGATGCTGGCGACATAAAATCATGACGAATTAAGACTAAAATTAAATTTTAAAAAAATATAATTTATTTTATAATTTGATGAAAATATATAAAAATATAAACAGACAGCGCTTCTTGAAAAAGCGTGGACATCATCTCCGGAGACGAAACCGGATAAGGAAGTTGTTAAGAAGCAGTGGGCTTCAATATTATAACAATAATAACACCGAATAATATAAAACCACATGAATAAAAAAAAAAGTCATTTACTATATTATTAACTGTTAAAGCACCTTCATAATTTAAACACTCTTGAAATAAGTCCACTTATTTGAACATACAACAGTAATAACCAACAGTAATAAAATTCTACAGTATCAAAAGTAAAAGTATTGGAAAGTAAAGTAAAGTAATGCATTGCCCTAAAATTATGTAGAAGGTGAACTTTAATATATTACAGTCATAGTCTTCAGTCCAAGGTCAGGACCTTGGTAGCATGTTTGTATTGTTTTTATTTATACACTAAGCGACTCTTCCCGCAGCTGCAAAAAATAGATACCAAAATCGATATCCATACGCTCAAGTGTAATTTAATTTATGCACATTGCGATGTTCTCTTTGCCGTCGCGTAGCGCCTTCAACCGCATAATCAGTAAAGAGAATTTTCTTCTCACCCTCAAAGTTAAAGCATTCTCAGTAGAAGTTGAATAGATTCTTACTTACGGAAATTTGAACAGTTTGCGCACAAGTGCATACCTAAACAGTGAATTTTATATTGTATGCAGTTACAAAATGTGAAGTTTGTGTGTATTCCTTCAAGTAAATTCATGTCATGCTTAAAACATCCACATTAATGGTGGTCCCTTTTAAAAAAAATTATACCATGTTTTACAAAATTTGCAGTTTTTAAAACATTTCGGTTATTATTATTATTTTATTACAAGTTTGTAGTTGTATTTTCCAATAATATATTTCCCTGAAATTAAATTGTAATTAAAACAGTTGCAAATATCGTATGTAAAAAAGTATGCAAGTTGTATCGTGAGTGCAACTCTTATCTTGCTACGAACGAACCACGAAAAAAAATGCTAGGTTTTTAGTACAGGACTGGAAAGAAGAATTTTCGCCCTGAGAGTGTTGAATTTACCTACTGCACAATAACGCCCTCCAATGTTAGTATTACAATAAAGTTAATAAATTTGCATGTGTTTCGAATAAACTGTAGTATAGTATTACTTTATAAAGAAATTTATTAATAGGTTGTATGACCTATCGAAGTTCTTCTGCAGAACATTTTGGCTTTCGTAATGGTAACCCCAAAAAAAATATATAGCCCCTCGTCATATTTTCAGAAGTAGAATATTACTAACAACTGCAGCAAGAAAAATCGCTTAAATTAGATTAATGGCTGATGCGTCCTGCCTGTAGTATTTGTGCGAATCTAAATAATATGACGTGAACCAGAAAAAGATAAATGTTTAAAAAATGACGTTTGTATTAAACTAAGGACAAGTAGTACGAATTTAGGCAAATTTCGCATACAAGAAGCTGTAAAAGGATTTACATAAGACGATTAGAGAAAAACCGAACAAAAAGTTTTAACGAATTAAGTGAAGAAAATGCCCGACCCACGTCAGATTACTGAATTACAGTTTGAGGACACAGAAATCAGTAATACTTAATTGACTACCTCTAGCCTGAAGGACAATAAAGCAGCGCAAGCTACATTGCAACATAGGTTAAAGAGCTTGAGGTTACCCAAATTACTTAAAATGCATTTTTTTAATTTTTGTTTTTAATTATTACGATTTCGTCCGACAAGTTGTTTCACACTACGTTAAGAAAAGATAAGAAAAGAATCGGAAAGGAAACATCAAAAAGGAAAGCACCGAATTGCTGGTATAGATATCAGGTCATGTAGTATTTAGAGACTACGAGATCAGATTTACCCCCAACCTGGTAATTATGTTTCAACAATGAAAAACAGGCTGCAATGATATCGTTCACATTATTATGTTTGTTTTTCCCAATAAAAGGAACCTAAATCAAATAATTGTAACAAACATTACATTTGTAATTGGATGTTTGGTAAATTTTAGCTTAATTATTTAGCTGATTTAACAGTTGTCCAATTTTCCTAAGACCAGTTATTTAGCAACCAATAAAGTTTATCAAAATTTAAAGGCTCTTAATAAAACAGACTTTTAGTCCCAATATTGCTGTTACAGTCTTGTTTCGCTTAAAAGAAGTTTGGAAATTATGCCACGTTTTCCTATTGAAATAAACAAAGCACAAGTGCTTCGACCTTTATTTGAAGGTACTCAAATGTAAGCTGTACGCAACTGGTAATTGCGAAATCACCAATTATCGGATGACGACTTCTTCTCTGAAGCTTATTAAAATGAACCCTGTCCTATATAGCCAATAGCAAGGATCGAGTGTGTTTGGGTGATGTTGTCTGTATAAGGTATTGTACAGTGATATTGTGGCATCCTCGGCGAAATTAATCATTTGACTATTTACGATCTGATTAATTTCCTTCTTCGTCTTTCCCACATTTGCATTTCATTAAATTAAAATTGTCGCTTATGCTTCATATTAAGGCAAGACACAATTTTCTCATTATAGCTTCATCAGTAATTTCTGGTACAATTATCCGCCAATTTGAAACAACAATCAGAACCTTAAATGTGTTTGAATGTATGAACGTGTGTATTTAATTAAAACATACGAGAATAGGACGTTTGTACATTCAAAATGTGTATAACATACCAAATAAACGAAGTCTTTCAAGGAGCGCCATGTATTTGCGCGACCTTTGTAAATGTAGAACACGCTCCAATAAGGGCTAAAGAATACTGTATGCATCGAGTTGAACAGAACCCACTGCGTCAATTTTGCTTCTAAAGGAGCTATATTTAGAATATACTACGAAGCAAAACCTGAAATGACTTTCGAGTGAAAATAATAACAAAATTTACTTTAAAGATAAACATTTGATGTAAGACAATATAGTCTGCTTATATACTAAATTAAATTTTAATGGAACTACTTTTTAGCTGCACGTGACGGTACAGCAATCAGTTTTTATGGATAAATATTTACATTCAAATTTCAAGGCGATTTATCAAGGACAAAATTCATTAAGTATCGGAGGGCAAACACGGTAATATGATTGATTGAATTTTCTTCTCAGGAGTAAATATGCTTACAAAAGACTCGAATTAATAAAAAAGAAAGTCCTCGAATGAAATTTCACATCGGCAAGGCCAAAGATAATTTTTGTTTTAAAGTGTTTTTTTAATATTCATAAAGAAAATAATTTACTATAACCGTTGCCTATGTTCATCAAATCAATTGAAATGATTGTGTCATATAGGGGTATATTTCTTGCTCTTGTTTGTAAAAGTGAAAATTCGCAACGATTTTCCCTTCAAAGGTTATTTACTTGCCACCTTTAATGTTTTAACGTTTCACTTCCCAAGCCAAATTTAATTTAATTTAGTCAAACATTTGTTCTTTTTTCTGCATTTTAAGCGAATCTTCTTTTTTAGTGGAAATGTAAGAACAATTTAATATGTACATATGTAGGTAATTCCGTCAAGTCCATGTGGATGTACTTCGTTTTCGTTGAGAGAGTTACTCGCGCAGTATTTCAAATTCAGTTTATTAGGCTAAGATTGTGGCGTTAGTAATTATAGTACTCCTTATTGGATGGCGCGGCAGTCCACAGGGGAACAAGAGTCTAATACTGCTCGTGTTGTGCGCGCTTATGTTCTTTCACAAGTAGAAGAAGCCTAGAAGTTTTTGCCGACTTTGAACAGCGAAGTTTTAATGGCCTTCTCTTAAACAGTTATTGAGGGTTGCCAGCTGGAAAGAGATGGTATCTTGAAAAATTTAAGATGTTCAGCCGGGAATCGACCCTGGACCTTCGGCGTGTGAATGTCGCACTCTACCCGCTACGCTATGGCGACCACATAATTGTTAAATCAAAAATTGTTTATGGAAAAAGTTCAAGAATGCTTTCACTAAAGAAGGTTTAAGAATGCTTTCACTAAACTTTCTTCCATATATATTTATGTCGGCTTATTTTTTATATATTTTAAGTAAAAATTGTTGTACTTAGTTTGTATTTTTTTAATAAAAAAATGAACCTCTTAAACGTATAACTTTAACATATAGATACATATTTATACATAGAGCTCTGTGAAGTTGCCAATTTATACAGAAAAAAAATGTAAATACTAATTAATAGGTATGTTAAATGATGAAAGGGAAGCACTTGCTTGCACCTGATTTTGGGCTTTCTTTATATGAAAAGTTCTCAGCAAAATTAAGGTTATGTTAAATCATTCGTTGATATTAATAAAAGCAAGAACAAACTAGAATCATTTTATTATTTTGTTTTTGGCTAATTAAAAAATGTGATTAGTCTGTCTCTAAGAAAACATTTTTCAGAACCAATTTAATAAATGTCAAGCCACTTCTTGAAAAAATTTATACAGATATAATGTATGTATATGACACGAGATATGTCTATTAGCACTATTGCTCGCCACATCCATTTGCCTTATCAGTTTTACATCTTTTAATCTCTTTCAGAAAGTTTAGTTTCAAAGACATCATTAGAAAATATCTATCCAAAGACTTCAAATAGCTCCATAATATATTCACTTCTCTTAATCCTTGTTACTCGAAAATATCATGATTATCCTGTTCAGCCCAACATTGGTTTTCGCATTTATTTGTACAACAAAGTCTTTAATGGCATCAATGCCATTTTATTGTGTATAGGAAATGCACCTTTTAGTGTGAAGACGACTTTGCATTTGTATATTTTATTAATGGCATTGTTTTGCTTTTGTGTAAATCCAGGATGACGGCAAGTTCTTGAAAATGATCACTCAAAAACGAATTTGTGAGTTTGATAAAAAATTCTAATGCTTTTTAAGCCTCATATATCTGATTGTTAGTCTTGACAGTTATTGTCAAAAAGTACACTGCACTCACACGCGTTTCCATACAATTTCAACTACGGTCCCAATTAAAATTGGCACGTTGCATGTTGGTCTTCTCTCTGCTTGTCTCCTCAAATAGATATAATACCTATGCTCTGGATAATGTAGATGATGAAGCCGCACTCGCCACCGGACCATGTCTTGTGACCATGCCTCATGACATGATCGGCGACTGGTGTATTAGAAATGGGGTTCCAGTCAATACTTTGGAAACCTAGGTTGTTTTTTTTTACGAAGCGTAAGAATCTGAGTAGTCTACCTCAACTAGTACCAAAAGGTGTAATTTTTCCCTTTTCCAATGAAGCTTATTATCTAGGTAATATTCTCGATAAAAAAAATCTTTGGAATAACACATTGAGACCTCCAAAGGGCTGTCAGTTTTCTGGCAGTGTAAGAGAGGCTTCGGCAAAACCTGAGGCCTATCACCAAAAAGTTCTGTGTGGATTCATACGGCGATAATAAGACCTCTTCTCCCCTACGCATTAGTCATTTGGTGGAATATGCTTTCGCGAAAGTACCTAGCTGCTAATTTTACCAAGCTCCAAAGAACGGTCTGTCTCGGCAGCACAGGGCTTTTCCGAGCACGTTTGGCTGTGCTCTTGATCCTTGGTATCCTCCTGACATCCACATTATGGGATGCCCAATTAAGGCCATCTCTCGAAAAGGAGTGGTCTTTGGTTCAATTCGCACTGGTGCTTTGATGCTCTCGTGCAGCACATCTCCTTTGAAACTAGTCTCATGGGCACGTCGTTTGATGCGAAGACACCAACATTCAACATACATACATACATAGTCGACTTTTCCTGTGTCCACGACTGACTCTGGCCGGAAACAGATCGGGAAAGAGAATGTGCTCGGATTTTCGTGGACGGCTCAAAGGCGATGGAGAGTTCTTTAGCTGGTGCGTTCTTGGAAAACAACAATATTATAATTCATACCTATATTATGACAAATAGGTTAAAGGGGCAACGTGTCTCCGTCTGAAGACAGTCAAGCTGGGTCTTTTTACGGTCTTTTTCAACCCTCTTACCACTTTCAGATAGCCTCTTTATTTGGTTTTATGAAAGGTTGAGACTTATTCGGGTCCGGGACAACACGGAATAAGGGGAAATAAAACTTTCGGTGAATTTAGTAGGCAGGAATCAAAAGAAGCATTCACAGAGCTCGAATCCACTTAGGGACTTGCCGCGTCGTTTATAAGGCCATCGACAGATGGGTCTCTTGACAGCACAACTAGAGGTGGCATGACTCTCCAGGATGTAGGCTGATTAAGTGCATGCTCCCAAACGTCAACAAGAAAGCCGCGGCTTTTCTTTTATCTCTAGATAGGAAAGACTGTAGACGACCTGTTAGTACTTCACCTGCGCTAGCCACATGCTTGCTTGGACTAGGTGATGGTACTTGACGACGTCTTTAGATAAGGTAAACATATTGGCGAACACTGGAATAAGTGACAGGTGTTTGGCGCTAATACGAAGGGAACTGAAAGCTCTTAATCACTGAAGCGCATTTTGGTTTTCCTCCGGAAGACCAAGAAATAACATTAAATGTAGGTTACTGCCTGTTAGTGAAATGGAACAGTTTCCGATTCTAAGCGCAGTGTACAGTACAGTGTTCTCCAAACACTAATTAAAAAATAAAAATTGTATTTTATCAAAAAAATATCGAAATAAGTCTTTAAGTAATACTTTTTTCAGATTTCAAGGCTCTATGGAACTTCACTTAGAGATAAAAAAACTAAATCTTAAAAATAAATCCTAGATGATGAATTCCATAAGGGGTAGGACTAAGCAATGTGAAAAAAGACTTAGAGCGTCATTTAAAGAAACACCTTACGGCTAAAGGTCAACCCCATCAATAAATTATTTTCTTGAAAGTACTTGCCACAAGAATTGGAAAATCCTGTAACTAATCACTTATCGTAAATATATCAAATACCTTCCAAAACGCTGCCAAACAACGAGTGCACACACACGCGAATAAGACAACTGGTGACACAGTACGTGCAACAAGGTAATAAACCCCTTCCACCATTTACTCCCCTTTAATCCTATTCCACAGCCCGACAACAAGTCGACATGTAATTTCAGTCTCCATTCCGCCAAGTCATTGAATTAATTATAATTTCTGAACGTTCGATGAATAAAGAATGCGATTCTGTTTCTTTCAGCCGCGCATCTACAAGTCCGCACCGCCTATCTACCTGACCTGCAGAAGCAAAGGAGAAAGAAACCGAACAATCAACCTCCAGCAGACAAATTAATTCCTGAAATGAAAAATAGAAATAAAAAGCTCTGGCCAGGGTGTGGACGTGGTATGAAAAACGAAAACAAAACAAAAAAGAGACAATCTCTCAACATAAATGGCCACCAAACACATCTCTCCACTGCAGTTGTACATGATAGAGTTTCCTCATTGGGATATAAAGATACGAAGCTACACACAAAAACAAATGGTGAAGCTAATGCTATGGCGGAGTATTTGGCATTTAGACTGATAGATGAGGCTGTACCACACAACTCCTCCTTATCGATGTGTGACTTTCGCCACAGCCGATGTCCAATGAATGAGTGATGTTGTTCCAAGGGAAACTCGCATCCTTTACAAGTTCACACAGGTTCCAAGGGAAAACATACACTCCCTGTCTTAGCCAATTGTGCGTTGACGGGTGATTTTCTTTTTTTTTTTCTCAGTTCTTCATAGGAACTCAAGTAATGCTCGATGATTTCTGAAGAGCGGATGAACGTAGGGAATCCTGTCAGGTTGATTTCATTATGTTTATCAATTTTATGCGTCTAGAAGAGATTGCCGAAATTAGATAAGGATAAACAAATTACTTTAACATTGTTCCAAGCTATAACGTACGACTTCTATATATAAGAATGCAGGCATTATCAGATTAATATCACAAGAACATACTTTAAGAATGTTGAAACATACTTTTTATAGGAGAAGAATTGGCACATCTGGCCTCAAGTTCGCATTTTTAAAGCAGGCCTTCTATTTAATGCAATAGTTTGAAACTTGAAGGGATGAAGTAATCTTTAGTTCAGAAATATGAACTATGCAATTATAAGATTAATGCTAATAGACATAATCCCTAAGATTATTATAGGGAAAACTTCCTATTAACGTAAATTCTGTAACAAAGAAAGGAGGCGGGAGTTTATAAGACAACAAATCATGTAACACCCTACACCCACAACTCAAGTAATAAAAATTAATTTACGAGAATACACCGTCAAAACCGCTAATTGCAGGTGCAATAATGTGGACACGTGTACTAATCAACATTGCTGTGTCCAACACGTTGACTGGAGAGATCAAGACAATTCCTAATTACGTGGGTTGCCTTTTGTATTTCGGGATTAGAGAATAAAAACAAATATTAATCATCGAAAATAGCTCTATTGTTTTTCAAAATATTGCCCATTAAGATCTATACAGTTTTGCATGCGTTTGAACCAATTGTCGAAGCACTTTTGCCACTCTGATTGAGCTATCTCCAAAACATGCATTCTGAACGCATCAACCGCTTCTTCAGATGTCGAAAAACGCTGACCTCTCATTTTATTTTTTAGAAGAAGTCATTCGGTGCCAAGTCATGACTATACGGCGGATGACTCATCAAATCGATGTTTTGAGTGCTCAAAATGCAGTTGTTTGAAGCGATGTGTGAGAGCTCGCATTGTCATGGTGAAGAGAGTCTTCGGCGGTTAGTTTTCCTGATTTCTTGGAAGATAACTGGGATCGTGTACCACTCAGAATTGACTGTTCTGCCTTGTTCTAGAGGTACGGTTGCTACATGTCCAGTTTTTCCGAAAAAACAGGCGACCGTTTGCTTGGAAGTGCAATTTGAAACACCCATGCAGTCGACTGTTGTTTACTTTCGGGCTCATTCGCGTAAATCCACGAATTATCACCTGTCACGATGTCATAGACGTGTTTCGAAGCACCGCGATTGAATTTTTGTAGCACTTCTTTCGATCAATCGACACGAGCCTTTTTTTGAGCGATTGACAAATTGTGTGGAGTCCAACGCGGACAAATTTTGTTGACGGTCAAATGTTCATGCAATATTGAATGTATGTTGGTCCCACTAATGCCTAAGGTTGTCTCAATCAATAGGTCACATGAAGATCTTGCAATATCAGTTGGCGCACAGCATCAGATTCCGGAACAACAACTGATTTGGACGACCTTCGCGAAATTCGTTTTGGAGTGAACTACGACCTCGGTTGAATTCACTATACCATCGATAGACACTGGTTCTTGATAGAGCTTCATAGCCAAATATAGTGCATATATTAATTCATTGGAGGACTCTTGCAAAATTTACTCTTTTCCCGAATAATTAATGAAATAAGTTATTTTTTCAAACAAATTATCCTTGGTAAAAACGTTTGCTCTTTTTGTAGCCGTGGAACTATTGCAAGGTTTATTTGAATTTCTGTTCTCGGTTCAATTTAGACAAAATGACGTAGCTCAGAGCGTTCGAAATGATTCTAAACAGAAAAGAGCCGATTACTTATTAAAGTTGCAGTTGCAGTTGTAATTTTAAAATATTTTAGTCGATATTTCCTTCTTTTTTTTAATTTTTAATGCTTGCTGCAATCTTCTAACGACGTGGAGTTTGGTTTTATTAGCTCTTAAATAAAAGTAGTTTGCTTTTGTACCTTTTTAAGTGTGTTCCTACAACCATTTATTTGTAAATTAATTTTATCGATATAGTACAAATATGTATTCAAATATTCATGTGTGTAATAAAATTTTATTGAAATCGATATGCAATATATATTTCTGTCTATTTTCTAATGCTACAATAATAAAACTCATGGCGATACGATATTTTACACTTCTTTCAAAAACCTGACCCAAAATAATTTAGACGTTTTCGTTTACTGTATAATGTGTAGCAATTATGATAAATTATGATATTTTTTTGCAAATTTTGTCTACTTCGTTGATGATCATTTAGTAGTTTAATGGACCTATTTGATGTCAGATGCGCGTTGCAGACGCTGTCGCCTGGTAAAAAAAAGTCTGAATTGATTAAAATTAACAATTAGTGGTTCGAACTTGATGCGGTGAGAATGAACCAAAGCAGGCCAAGTGGGGATCCACAAACTGGTTCGGAATATTTATTACACGATCAGAAGCCGTTTCGCGTTTACCAACCGGCTTCAGACAAACTGCTCTCACCCAGGTGGTGATTCAGTGCTACTGATTTTCTCCCTTATAGCCTATGGGCGCACATAATTCATATACCATAAACTTGTAATGCACTTTGGCACAGACAGATGGAAACAACTCATGAATACATTTTTATGGGAGTTGTGAGGAGTACGAGTAGCAACCTGACTGGTGTGTGCAACCAGATTAACACCCGTCATTACTATGGCAAACCACAGGAATTAATCACCTGTTTGCAGACCAATTAGTTGGCGGTTTGATAAACACTTTGTGGTTTTCGTAAAGGGTTCTATTTAATAATAATAATTGTTGGCGCTACAGTCCAAACGGGTACTAAGGCCTAACTTGCTCATCAACTACTAGTGTTGTGCGCGCTACTGTTCTCTCACGAGTAGAAGAGACCTACAGTTTTTTCCCGACTCCGAACGGCGAAGTTTGAGAAGCTTTCTTAGACAGTTATTACTCTTTGCTGTCAGCAGCTCGAAAGAGGGGGTGCCGCGAAAAGTTCGAAAAATTGGTGTAGAGCTGGGAGTCGAACCTAGACCCTTCGGCGTGTGAGCGTCGCACTCTACTTACTTACACGGATTCTATTTATTCTACAAAAAAAAATACGGTTAAGTTTTTCGAAACGACCTCTGAAATTGTCGTAATTGGCAGAATTACTTTAAGTTTCAATGCTTTGTTTTAGAATATACGTGATTTTCGAACTCCATTGAGATATATTTTTTTTCTTGAATTTATTTGAACATAAATCAATTCAACAACATTGTGAGGAATACACCGTCAAGTCGCTTCTCGTCAGTTAAACTTAAATAAATAGCCGTTACTTTTTAAAAGGGTGTTAATAGCCCGCAAGTTAAGAAGTGTTTGGTTTTTAACTTGAATCCTATATTGTTCTGTCCTTTAACTTTTACATTTGCTGTGTCTTTAGTTGGAAGGTTTTCTAAATATCTAAAGTAGAGATAAGGAATTTCGGACAATAACAACTGCATCAAGCTTAAAAGTTTCTATTGTAGTAAAAGGACGAATTTTCTTTTTTTTTATTTTGCCCAAATAAAGCTCTTCTCGATTGGACATTATTATTATAAGTTGTCATCTTATTATTGAAGAGGTGTCACACATATATTTTCGTAAAGAAACACGCAAAAAGTCTCTGTTTTATGCATGACACTGTAGGTGTAGTTGTAACATCATAAATCTGCTTACATTAACCATGCGGGTAACAATGGCGTTCTGCTCATGTGCCGCTTGAATATTCTCTTTCGATTCCTTTACTTAAAAACAAATTTGCCGAACACGATTATTATTATTTTTCAGCGTTTTGCAGTAAAATTAGGAAAACCGGTAGTAAATGAAAAGACAGTATGAAACTATATATATACACATATTAAATAATGGAAAATACACAATAGGTTAAAGTAAGGCCACACAACATAATTTTTACTTTTAATTGAAATATTATATAAGTCTTTAATTCATAAGCCCATATATAGCTCTATTTTATCTGAACCTAGTTTATTTTTTGCAACATTGTGGTGCTTATGTTTACACTTTTTTTTATCTCAGCAATCATTCACTATGAGATGTCTGTATCTGAAGCACAAAAGTAAGCTGAGTATCTTGAAAGAGGGTAGATTGAACCCAAGATTTGTTTTCGGGATAAACAATTAATGGTGCAAAACACCTTTAAGGTCCTTGCTCAGAATGCAAAGACGATTCCATCGTAAACCTCCTTCCGAATATTCTGACAAAGGTATATTTTTCTTCCCAATTTCTTCCTTGTAGCAGTATACAACATTTTTATGGCAGCAACCAACTGAACAAATTACACTTGCGCCAAGAGGTAAGGCGAACACTCTCTTGAACCAACTTAAAGGGATACCTGCTTGGTTGCCTGTGATGCCTTCGTCGTTTCGGAACAGGAAAACATAATACCCTGTCATCGGTAAAGTGAAAAAGGAACACAAAAGGAATCCTCAAAAAATACTATAAACAAACCGCTAAGCATTACGCATAAAATAACCTACCTTATTGTACTTCTATGTAAAAAATAGCCTAACAAACTCTTGGTCATATTCTTTTCTTTTCTGGGTTTCCACATTTTCAGGACTACTAAACTGAGTAAAACGCACGTGATGTAACCCTGATATGTACCTCAAATTCTTTAATCCTTTTATTCTCTTTAGATCGAAAACACATGTACTATGCTTATGCGTATGTGTACGTATTGCCATGGATTGGATTTCCTTAACCCAAAGGAAATTTAATACCAGGAGGGACTGATCTGTCAATCCGTTGCCGTTATAAAATTTACCGTTTTATGTCTAATTTAAAATAACAAAAAACGCATATTTTGTGGTTTAGTACCATAAAGTATTACCTAAAGCGCCCTGGAGTGTCATAATTTGAAGTAGTGAATGGTTATAAATTCACGTTGGTTGAAAGTTTTAATTATATGTTCATGCATACATACGCATCGTTTGGCAAGATACTAAACAAAAAACGTTTTTAGGCATTCACTTTACTTATAAACACGTCGTGTAATACCTCTATAATGAGGTATTATAAGTTAACAAGCACGTGCCTTTCAAAGATTTATGATTTTAACTTCCGTGAAATGTTCGTTCTCGAAAATGGGATTATATATATATATATATATTTATATAAATATATATATATATATATATATATATATATATATATTTATATATTCCAGTTTGATAAAAACGTTGGATTAGAGCGCACGTAAAGGTTTCATATAAAAATCCCAATACAAATTTGAACACATGTCAGAAGTTTGAATTTATTTATATTTGTGTTGCTCACCTATAAACAAAACTTCTGCTTTTGTTTTTTGTTGTTTCAAAAACAAGACGACTTATTATCCTTTCAACGCAATACCACGTAACTCAAAAAATGTCTTCCACTCGCTATATTTTCTAATTTATTTTGGTTTTTTACAGCTGTAAGTCAGTCTTCTATCCACATGATATCTGATAAAGAGTTAATTGTTTCTTCATTCATTTCATCTTCACATTTATGCTTTCGATTTGCGAACAGAAATGTTGTCCTACCAAAATCGGATATTTGTATCCAATTCAATTTAGGCAAGTCATTGACTGTGATTTAATTACTAACCCAACATTTCGTTTTTTCAAAAACTATTTAAGTCTATTATTTTTGTTGAGAGTAAATAAAACGAAGAACATGAGGTATTCGATCCGTGTTACATTTTAGATTAAACATTAAAAAGTAGAAATACTGAAATATTCGTTGATGTGTGTGAAATCTGCCCAGTGCAATCGTCTTGGTGTGAGTTTTAGACTTTTACTGAAATCATTTGAATTCTGCAAAGATGCAATTCTTACACGTGCGGTCTTATTGTATGCTTACGTTTTCGATCAAAATCCTTCAATGAAATATTTCATGCTGTCGATAACAAAGATACCAAATGTTGTGAACCAAGAATTGGATACAACATGGTTTCCGTATCAGTGAATGCAGCAGACATATTTCCTTTTGCATTGGATGTACATACGTATGTTTGTAATGTCCAAGAAGCAAAGCTTAAAATGCTCTGTTACACTTGTTTAGTTTCATTGGAAATGTTCAAATACTTCACCATTCCCTTAGGACTCATTGAAGACACATAAATAAGAGACATTCTTAATTCAACCGTAGTAAATGCCATTTGTGAACAATGATGCGATATTTGGATTTCCTCAACATTGGGTTCCATGCCAACATGATATATTTTTCAAATGAATAAAAAGCAAGGAAGTGAATTCGATGAGAGACTTTTAATATCAGAGATGACGAAAATAACAAATACAATTGTCATAATAATTGACGAATTCCAATTGTAGGTATCAAAGGTATAACAAAGCACTTGAGCGAATAGTGAAAAACTTAACGATTTAAAAGTTTTCAATTTTTATGTTAGTCGATATAAATTTCGAAAACTTTAGTTTCAAATACTGTACTAATTCGACCACTATATGCTCATTCTGTTAATTTCGGACCTCATTGCTGAAAATATTTACCACCTTGGCTTTTGTTATAAACTTTCTGAGTAAATTTGGGGGTGGTAAAGCATTATTATAAATAAAAAGTTTTATAATATAACGTATCGTTTAAGCATATCCTTCTTTCCCTGTGTAATATTTTAAAATGTACACTTCGTTAATTCAATTTATTATTTGTGGCCTCTATAACCGCATAAGCTGCTAAAAAGAAGGAATGGAAACATTTTTAATGAAATCTCACAATATGATGTCGTCGATAGCTGTCAAGCTCACCAATATGCTCCTTACACCATGTGCTTATATGTATGTACTCGTATGTAATGTTTCAAAAGAGCACGTTCAGGTATATATTACACAGCTTAGAGTATGGTTTTCAAAACTGTACACAGTTTGGGTAAAATCGACTTTAATAAATCGTTTGAATATATTTCTTTAATTTTCACGCTGAGCTCTGTAAATGTTTTTGCATTAAACTCCCTGAATATTTTCTGCTTCAATTTTGTTATTTGGAACGTGAGGTGAATTTTACGAAAATTGTGGTTTTTACATAATCCTGTGCTATCCTGGTCACAATCCTCTATTCTATGCGTATCTCCTGATATAAGTTAAGAAATTCATATTGAAAAAATCCCAGCACCATGCATGAAAATTTAACTCAATAAGAATTGCAAACATCGCAATAAACCAATCAGTGTATTTGGTTTACATTGATATATGAAAAATTAGCTTCAAACAAAATATATTACGCAGAGGTTTGTGTTTGATTATGCTCGTATATTTCCTGAACTATTTTCTTGTTTACGTAAGACTGTACTTAAGAAAAATAAACATACTTAATTCTATTATGCAAATCGTTTGCTCAGTTTATAAAAACTGGATCGTGGTTCACCTGCTAGTAACGAACAGGAAAACTAGAAGTATAAAATAAATTTTCTAAAGACAATCTAAGCACACTCCTTCATTTTACCTTAATATTCAATTCTGGACGAACGAATGGCCACCATGTTTCGTTTATTTCAGTTTTTAACCTATGTACAACATTGATATTCATCATGTTACTTAGGCGAAAAGAAGTTGGTAATCATTAGCTTAAGGCACATTTTGATGACCGCCAAAACCTGGTTATCTTAGCAAATTGCTTGATGATTACAATTTTTATATTGAAATAGTGTCCAAATCGGCCGTTGAGATAATAGAATGGCGAGAAATATTGCAACTTACACTTTACCTGAGGACCTAACATCGCTGCGCAATGGCTGCAAAGGCAAACACATTTTTTTATGCACAGAATTCATTTTACACAACTTATTAACCTGATTGAACAAGGTCATATTTTAGGCATAGCCATAAAATTCTTACAAATAATATTTTAAGATTATTTCAACAAAACTGAAAAACAAAGAGATACAGGCAGGATTGAAACTTCCCTTCATATTATAATCTAATCTCTTCGACACACGGGTGCAGTTTTGCCGACACACTAATTTCGCATTGACAAACGAGACGACCTTTCATTCTCTGGGGATTAAAAGGGTCATAAAAACCCATGTCAATTACACTTGCTATGAAAAAGAATGTTTATCATTTCTTTTTAAATTCAACTCAAACCTACTTCGGTGACTCTGGAAGTGGTCCCAAATTAACATAAATTTAATCATTTTCACAAATCAGACTTACCAAAGCATTTGGCTTCCCAGTCCGATCATCGACCCAGAGGAGTACCAAATCGGAGCCAGACATGCGCACAGATTTGCGTGAAAATCCCAAGCCAATAAATCCTTGAGTATTCACAGTAGCGCGAAAATATATCTCTTTACCCTTAATCCACCATTCGAGTTGATATAATCCATTAGAATCCATTGTTTCCATGCGGCTCCAATTATCGTGGCGTATTGCCTCGAAGTCTGAATTGTGATGGGTGATATCCTGAGCTGCTGCAGGAGACGCCGTCAACATATGAAGGTACTGCATAAGGATCACTGTAAGGATCCCAGCGCACAAACTGTACACATATGGACATACCATGATTTCCACACTCTAATAAAATATCAGACCACTCTAGTGGGGTATTTCAAAACAAATATAACTTGGGCAGGGAAATTGCACTTAATCTTGAACCTCAGCTATTTTTAACTTGGATACGCGGTTTATTTAAGCAAGGCAAATGCAAGCACGTTATTATAACTATTTTTTTTTCTTATTTTCACCGCATCCGCATCTGCTTTTTTCTTGATCACAAACACACGCGAATGAAGGGAAAACAAAACGGCAGCTGGTTCCCGATGGAGAAGTATAAGCCGAAGGTTTGGCCCTCGCTCGATCGATCAAGCGATGCGTTCTTCGAACCGACGGATGTGTGTTTTGTTATCAATTACCGTAGCAGTTGCGCACAATTCAACCACTAATAAAAAATATTTAAAAAAATCTTAGATCGCCAACACAATTTGAAAAATCTGAATATAAAAAAACGATCAACACAGATATTCCGCCGCACAAACGAACCAAACTGCGCGCGCATCCCTTTGCGAATACGGGCACGCTACCAGCTGGAACTCGTTAGACCTGAATACCTCGTCGGGAGGTATAGGGAATGTCTTTTTGTGTTTTTGCCGGTATATTCAAAAAATGCAGAAGTGTGAGTGTTATGTGCTTCATGGTATTGCATCCATGTCGGTATGACTAAGTGCTCTTAAACCATTGGCTTCGCAGTTCGGTTCGGTTTGAAATGTACAGGGAATACAACATATTGTATTGGAAATTCGATTCATGCTCTTTGGTTTTTGGTTCGTGTTCTTCCGACGACGGTGTTTGTTGTTGGTAGTCTTGTTATTTTTGTTTTTGTCTTCACATTGCCGCCGCTGCTGATGACTACCTACGGAGTGTAGAGAGGTAGTTTTCATAAAAACGTTTGGGTATTCGATACAGTTTTTGTTGTAATTCCAGGTTGGAGAGATACTGGAGGGATGTGTTTCTGTGTGCATAGCTTGTTCATATGTATGAATGTATGTGTGTGGACATATAGTGTTCTTTGGACATTTAGTAGAAGTACATAATTATTTCAGTGGATGGATGGATTAAAAAAAATACATTGAATGTGCTGAAAAGAATTAGTTAATATCTAGGCTGAAATGATTTATTAAAGAGCATCCTTACGAGAGTATAACCATTCAGGCACTGGGTGACAAACGTTACACATAAACGCATAAACTTGTGTACAGCACTGTGCAAAATAATAGCAGCATGTTCGACTTTGCCACTACTTTGTCACTAATTTGCTAATACATTTTCCCTACAACATCCTTAATCTATCAGTAATAAAACCCATAAGCAAGATAAGAAAAGTGCATTCTGGACTTACAAAAGGCCCGTTATCCGGAATGACACCGAATTTCGGATTGTGCAAAATAATAACACCACGTCAGTCTGAAGATCGTTTTTGAAGTATACACCAGTATTTCCAATTTTTTGGCTTTAAACTGTGTTGTATGATCGTAGGTTTTGGACTGTTTAGTACGAACAGTAAAATGAGACAGATCGCAATCGCGCGAAGCAATGACAAAAATATAATTTTATTGAAAAAATTATAAAAATTTGAAATGCTTGTAATGTAATTAACATTTATTCTTCTGATTTATTCGTACCTAAATTTAGTCTTTTGTATGTTGTACTGCTTTTGGCATGCAAAAAAAAAAAACAGGTCTAAATACCATCTTTTAAATAAACATATACAGAACTACGAAGGAAAGCTGGAAAAGTCTATCGGGTAATAGAAAAGTCCGAAAATATTTAAAGGTTTAATGCAGCTTCCAATATACTTAAAAACTGTCGAGAATGATGGTGGAAGTCTAATATTTTAGAGCATTTGCATGATGCAGATGACAACAGCGTATTATATCGCCATTTGCCAAAAAAGCTATTTCTTTGCGTTTCCAGAAAGATTGCGACTCCGAACACAGTTCTTATTGTCGGCGCTCCAGACCGACAATACAATCCGTCTATTATTGGCTTATAGCTTATATATAGCTTATTGGATGATGTCTAAATCACATCATACTGTAAAAAGAAGCATAAAGTTAAATTGTAAAAATATTTTTGAAGCGTCAGTTGTCAGTCTATTTCTTGACATTGTTGTACAATTGTGTACTGTCTTCTTAGTGAAAACATAAGGGGGGTTGGGCTTAATTGCTTTAATGAAGTATGTTTGTCGAGTGACAAAACCACTTAGTCTTCCCTTGCCTTCTAAAATCGTTTAAAACAACTGTTCTTTCTTTTAGATATGACTGGTTGGCTTTTTTTTAGGAATAGTTTTTGTCGATGAGAAAATTAATTAGTAAATAATTTCCGTAGACTTATCACCATTTTGTCTGATGCTATTAGTTTTGAATTATCTCTTTTATTTTACAAATATCCTATTTCTTCTGCCGTTTCCACCCAGCGTTTTTGTCGTTTACCCAATAGTTAAATACTCGTACTGTTATCGTTGCAACATAATGGGTCTCTTATAATGACATATGGAAAACAAATATTAATCTTAATATTAATATTAATTTCTGCTTTATTCCTCAGTCGACATCTTCTAATTCGTTTTAAGTCCGCTAAAAAGATCTTGTTAGAAGTTTTTGTACACTGCACTGGAGCTCTCAGACTCAAAAACTGGCCCATTATACTACCAACCAGTAACCTTCATTCCATTTGGTTGTTTGTTTAGTTGTGCAGCCGAGACAGAGATTTCAAAGCGCAGTCTGACAAGATTTTCCTCATTGATAAGCATGTTGCATCAGAGATAGAGTTTGCAATCGCAAAGCATTTTTGTGCAGATGCAGTTCGACCAGGCTTTCCAAGCTTTTCAGCATAAAGGAAGTAGGTCTGAAGTTTTTAACGAGAGAGTTTATCAATTTTTTTACCAAATTTTGGATTCACACAATTCTAAATTATAGGGAATGACTTTCATACTAAAGTAAAGTGAATTATTAAATTAATTTAATGTGCTTTGAACATGATCTGCTGGCAATAAGCCGTCAATTTTGAAAAAAAGAAGGACCCATCGTCTGCTTTAACATGTTACAAGTAACTAATGAATTTGATTGATTTACTGCCCATAATGAGAGGAACGAAAAGTCTATTGAACGATCGTGCAAGAACCGCGTGAACACCCAACTCTGCTTGACGTTAAGATCTAAATAACGGTTATCACTAATGAGATTCATCTAATGCGGTCAAAAATGTAAGACAAAGATTGGACTAAATTAAATTTATGCTAATTGAGGTTAGCTTGAATTAATTTACTACTGCAGAGAAAAAAATTGTTTTTATAAATTATAATTCTGGCTCAGAAATATGCAAAATATTTGTAATCATTAAACCGTTCTGCAACATATGTGTGGTGTTTTCTGAACATTGAGGAATTCACTCCCTGGTCACACACATTTGTTGTGTACTGTAAATTCTTGGAATGCGCGCCAATTACTCTCAGCGTCCTGTTGTTAAGAGAAAAGTGCTTATTTTGGGATTGCATTAACTACAAACTTCTGACAAACCGGATTCTCCAGGATTAGTAAATGAAGACTGAAATTTTACACGGGAGTAGGACATTATTGTATATTTTATATTATTATTAACGCTTATCGTTTTTCATAATGTTCTGATATATGTATGTACTCAATTATTCAATTGAGTTTTAATTTTTTGAAAGCCTATTTCTAAAAGCCTATTATTAGGCTATTAGACGATGCGAAAACATTGGATCTCATGCTCTTAAACGCTTTCCACCAGTATGGAATTCTCTTATAACTAATGACCTTCTTCGGTTTTATTCTGTATGTTGTATGTTGTGCGTACTTGAAATAAAGCCAAGTTCATCCGAGAATTCATCGGAAAGGTTTCACATTTTTAAGCACTTAGTATTCAAACAAAAGATCACTACTACGTCAAAAATTTACATCTTAATTTATAGGTTCTAACATTCGATAACCATCACACTGTACATTTTGAATGAAGGGAAAAGATTGTTATTGAAATAAACAGTTTGACGCACAATTATTTTGTTCAGTTTAGTTTTAGTTTTCAGTCTACAATATGATGTTATGTGCGTGCTACTATTCTTTCACAAGACGGTGGAATTTGAGAAGCTTATTCACAAACATTTATTACTCTTTGAGTGTTGTCAGCATTGAAGCTCGGACTTCTGGAAAGTAAATATCGATCTTTACCGATCGCGACACGGCAGCCAATTGTTGTTGTTTACAGATTAAAACACAGAACGCGTTATGAGCTTAACGAAGCTCAATCGTCATTATATATAACTGAATTTGGAATGCCTCAAGGTTCCGTTTTTTGGTCCCATCCTGCTAAATATCTTTATGTTCGATATACCAATACCCACTGGAAACACCTTTCCTGCTTTATTTGCCGCTGAAACAGTCCTGTTCTCATCTAACATCTTGGCACACTATAACTTCGTTACAAAATTCGCTTTATATTTTTAAAAACTTTTGTAGTACCTAATAGAAATGAAAGCAAAATGCTGACAAGTCTCAGGCTGTGTGGTTTACTAAACGCAATAAACATCAGTTTCTACCCTAATCAAACCTGCAATTGAACTCTGTCAATATTGAATGGTCTGAAAACTACAAGTACTTAGGAGGAACTTTTGACAAAAAGTTGGGCTTAGGTCCAATGTAGTTATAAGAATCTATAGCTGTAAGACTTATAAAAAGGTCTTTTCCCTAACCTTTTATTTTTCTACTAATATGTCCAATATCTATAATATTATCTGTATTTTCATAGTTGTAAAGAACTATTGTTCTGTATCTCTTGTGGAAAAGTAAGTACTTATGAATTAAACTACAAATAATCTGAACTAAACTGGTTGAAATGACTTCTTTAAGCAATCTTTGAGGAGAGTTACGAGTATGCTGTGACAACTTCTGGAATAAGAAAAAAGGACTATATTACTTGGTCAAGGCAGTTAGGAGACGAAAAGTGGCTATTGTTGGGAAAGCTCAGATACCAGTTCAGTTGGTTGAGCCATCAACTATTATCTTCGGCATCAAAAGCGTGCCTATAATCTGCATTTTCCGCATATGCCTAGTTCTCAGATAATACTAAAATTATTTTGATCTCTAAAGCGGAAAAATGTTTTGATTTGGTTTTAAAACTTTAAACGAGTATGGTATGTACTTTAATCGGTTATAAACGAAATTCTTTCTTTGGTTTTCTGTGTTAATATCAGCGCGAAAAAATTCTGTTTTATTGTTCTCAAAAAAACTTGTATGGTAGCCTAGGGTACAAGATTTAATTGGGTACCATGCAGTGCCTATTGTATGAAGTATACAAGTTATTCTTAAACACGCTGCAAAACGACACTTTACACGCGCAGCCAAACACCTCACACGCGCAGCCAAAATATCGCTGCACCTTGCACCTATTGCATTTGGGCTTACACCAAATAAGCTGACTTAGCGTCTGGTCCATCGACACTTCGATCGCTGTCCCACGGTGACAAGTGCAGCGTTAGCAAAGTAGGTCAGTAAATAGACGTAGGAAATTAATTGTATTTTAGTTCTAGATTGAAGTCAATAAAAAGAAGGCGCAAGCCTTAAAATATTTTTTTTTATTAAATTTAAACTTTCTTTTCGTTAACTGGGACTGTGTGATCGTTCACACGTGTCACACTGTAGTACGTTACGTAAAAACGCGTGTGTAAGTGTGTGCAATAACCAAGCCATACAACCAAATAATTCGTGTAAACCAAGCGATACCGCGCCGTGAAATAAGTGTATGCAATAACCAAGCCGCACAAGGTAACCTACAAATAAGTTGAGAAAACGATCAGCTGTACCGAAACCATCATTTTTGTTATGGAAGGAAAGATTATTGCGGGGCATGGGCCTATGCACGCGAGGTAACGTCGTTGATTGTGCTCAACATGACGAGCTGCCAAGGCAATCCTCGTTAGTGCACAGGTCAAGTTGACATACAGCCTCCACGCGGCGCCCCCTGGATAGCCATCACAACACTGTTGTATGGTGAACTAATGTATGCAGCGACCTCCTCTGCCCGAGGATTTAAATAATGGGCCTGGACTACCAGTCTGTGGGTTGTGCGTGAGGGTAACTTCCTCACCAAGTAAAAATAATATAGTTCAGAAAACCCGATATGCCTCAGATAAGGACGGATTAACTGTTGACGACCCCAGCAAACGTTTAAAGGACAAAGATTTTCGGTTTTGCACGTGGAATGTGAGGTCCCTTAAAAGGCCACGTGCAGCCGAACAACTTGCGGAGGCCCTTGACAGCTACAAAGCTGACATAACCGCCATCCAGGAAGTGCGATGGCATAAAACATGGCATAAAAAGCGATGAAGAACTGCGATATCTACTACAGCAATTGCTATAGAGAGAGAAGGCAGCGCTTATTCGGATGCGGATTTGTTGTTCGAGGCAGACTTAGGCAAAAAGTCTTGAGCTACGACCCAGTCAGCGAACTCCTCATGACAATCCGCATCAAGTCTAAATTCGGGATTATCAGCCTAATATGCGCTCACGCCCCGACAGAGGAGAAGGATGACAACATCAAGGATGACTTCTATGATCTCCTAGAAAGAACATACGATCGATGCCCCAGCTATGACACCAAGATCGTTCTAGGAGATTTCAACGCTCAGCTGGGAAAGGAGGACATCTTTGCTGGAGTCATCGGTAAACACAGCCTGCACGACAACACATCCGGAAACGGACTCAGGCTGTTGGACTTCGCCTCGGGCTAGCACGCGGTTCCCACACCTGGACATTCACAAAGGAACCTGGCGATCGCCTGATCAATCAACCGTCAACCAGATTGATCACGTTGTGATCGACGTCAGACACTCCTCCAGTATTCTCGATGTCCGAACCTTACGAGGTGCAAACATTGACTCGGATCATCACCTTGTTTTAGCCAAGGTAAGAACCCGGATATCGAGAGAGCAACGGAGTCGAGAAAGGCCAAAACGGTTTGACGTCGAAAAGCTACAATCGCAGCTGATTGCTGGGAACTTTGCCGACCGAGTCTCCCGGAAACTCGCTCAGAGTTCGACGCTTGCATAAGCATAGAAGAAGAATGGAAACGTTGTCAAGAAGCCATCAAAGATGCTGCCACTGATGTGCTGGGTTTCACGTCACCACCCAGAAGGAACCCATGGTTTGACGACGAGTGCAGGCAAGTGCACGCAGCTAAACAAGACGCTGCATCGAACAACGCGGGCTGTTCGTGAACTCTACGAACAGAGAAGAAGGGAAGAGCACCGGCTTCTCAAAAGGAAGGTCGAGGAAATGGAAAGGTGTTTTGGCAGGAATGAAGTCCGAAAGTTTTACCGAAAGGTAAAACAGCTATCCGGAGCATACAAGGTTCGGACCAAGGCCTGCCGGGACCAAAATGGACAACTAGTAGTAGAGTCGCAGTCTGTGCTGAGAATCTGGAAGGATCATTTCTGCCGACTCCTAAACGGCGATGACGACCCAAATCCCGCTGTTAGGCAGAATGTTCCACTCAATTTGGACGATGATAGACAAGCATTCCGTCCCCCCGACTTAGACGAGGTGAAGATAGCAATATCTTAGCTAAAGTCGAACAAAGCTGCTGGAGCGGACGGACTGTCCGCAGAACTATTTAAAGCAGCTGGAGATGACCTGGTTGGGCACATGCACCAGCTCATCTGTAAGATATGGTCGGAGAAAAGCATGCCCGATGAGTGGAATCTCAGCGTCGTTTGCCCGGTCCACAAGAAAGGAGATCCCTTTGACTGCGCCAACTACAGAGGGATTAGTCTCCTGAACATCGCATACAAGATCCTCTCTGCCGTATTGTGTAAGCGTCTGAAACCGTTTGTTCATGACCTGATAGGTCCCTTCTAGTGTGGTTTCAGGCCAGGGAAGTCTACAATAGACCAGATCTTCACACTACGGCAGATCCTGGAAAAGACTCAAGGAGTGCAAATCGACAGTAACCACCTATTGTTTGATTTTACGGCCGCATATGATAGTTTGCATAGCGACGAGCTATTCATTGCCATGTCTAGCTTTGACATTCCTACCAAAATTGTCAGACTGTGTAGGATGACGATGGAGAACTCTCGCTGCTCCGTCAAGGTCGGTACCGAACTCACCGAGACCTTCAATGTCAAAAAAGGTTTTAGACAAGGCGACGCACTGTCATGTGACTTCTTTAACATCATCCTTGAGAAGATCGTGCGTAACTCACAAGTCAACACCAGAGGCACGATCTTCCAGAAGTCAGTTGAATTGCTAGCTTATGCTGATGACATTGACGTGATTGGACGAACACAGCGAGCCGTCAATGAGGCGTTTGCTGGCATTGAAGCGGAAGCGGCTAAAATGGGTCTAGTAGTAAATGAGGGCAAAACGAAGTACATGCTGTCATCAAGGAAGGACACGCAACATCGACGTCTCGGACGGAGCGTCACACTAGGCAGCAGAAACTTCGAGGTAGTTAAGGACTTCATCTACCTCGGCTCCACAGTAAACAGGGACAACAACATCAGTACCGAAATCAAACGCAGAATCACTCTTGCCAATCGCTGTTTCTTTGGGCTCAAGAGGCAAATGAGTAATAAAGCCCTCTCTCGAAGGACTAACCTCGTTTTATATAACAGCTGGCTGGAGAGGCATGTTGGTTGAGGCCCAGGTCCACCCCGGACTGTAGCGCCACAAGAAGAAGAAGAAGAAGAAGGAAAGATTATTAAATTCATAATTTTGTAAGTCATTGACATCTAAGAACTCATTTTGTACTAATAACTCTAAGAACTCATTTTGTACTTATAACTCTAAGAACTTACTTTGTACTTATAACTCTAAGAACTCATTTTGTACTTCTAACTCTAAGAACTCATTTTACAAAGACAATGTCGAACCTAAACAATTTGATCAGACCATCGCGGTTAGATATAATTACTGAAAATGCTTCCGCTCCCAGTACCTCTGCTCCTAATACTTCTGCTACTTCCGTCCCCTATCCTCCTACACAACTTAACAATACCCTAATACAGACGATTACGCAACTAGTGGCAGAAACCTTGCAGATTCAAGGGAGACAGCTTTTTAATTTCATAATGAATCCCGCTTCCCACATCAACAATGATGTTGATGAACCAATATACGTTAGTAATGACAGAAATTTATCCGACATGGACAAAATACCCGACGAAGTTCACGCGAGTTTTCTGGGCAGGCCCAAGAGTTCAATTCATGGAAGAAGAGTGTAGAAAGGATACTCAAAATCTATGAACATCTCAGAAGCACCCCAAAGTACTACGGCATACTTTCCGTCATTCGTAACAAAATAACAGGGCATGCAGACATAGCTCTGGAGTACTATAACACCCCATTGAATTGGAAAAAGATTTAAAATGTCTGACGTTACATTACGCGGACAAAAGGGATCTGGGAACCCTTGAATACCAGATGACCACTCTGGTACAAGGTAATAACACGATACCAGAGTTCTAAGAAACCGTGTACCACCACCTGTCCCTTATATTGAACAAACTAGGTTCACTAGACATGAGCAAAGAGTCTCTCGACAACATGACGCAATGTTATAGACACAAAGCTCTCGACACCTTCGTCAGAGGCTTGAAAGGTAATCTTCCCAGACTCCTTAGCATAAGAGAGCCTGCAGATCTCACACAACCTTTGTCTGAAGTTACAAAACGTTGATTTTAGAGCACAATATGCAAATAATTTTCAGTCATCTGGGCGAAAAACTTTTTTAGCCCCACCGGTAAATGTACCACAATCTACACCGATTCCCGCTCCAAGGCGAGAATTCTACCCAGAGAGAGCAACACCAACATCATCAACAACACAATCAATACCAACAACAACACAATCAATACCAACAACAACACAATCAATACCAACAGCAACCTCCAAATCAACGTCCTTTACCTCCGAAACCGATGGATATAGATTATTCTGTGATATCACAGAAGGTTAATTATCAGAATAGGCCTCGAAATCAACCAGTTCTAGTAAAGCGTCAACATTCACAGCAAGTTCGCCAACCACAGATGATGCAACGAATCTATTACACTACGGAGCCTACCCCAGACGAAAGCGATATAAAAGAGTATGAGAGCATTGTTTACCAAGAATGTGAAGACTATTCACCCACGGATCATGAGACGAACATAAATGAACCTTATCTGGACGAACCACAAAAACTAAACGACATCTGTTTTTAGGATGAGTTGCTCTTCACTGCCATATTTCGAGCACGTAGCGAAAAGCGGATAAGTATACAAGTTCCTCATAGATACAGGCTCGAATAAAAATTATGTTCAACCCCGTCATATCCGGAATCCTCTGCCAAACGAAAAATCGTTTTACGCCAACTCAGTTGGAAGAAATGTTAAGATTATGCACAGCTGTTTTATCCAATTATTCGATCCCAAAATAGAAAAACTTAAATTTTTTAAACTCCCAAGCCTCATTTCATTCGATCGCATAATAGGCAATGACACATTACAAAAGTTAAATGCCGTCATCCATACCAAGGAGAATTTGATAATTTATCCAAATATAACTATACGGCTAAAATAACATCATACAGAAATAGTGAACAACCTTAATATTAGAACCGACCACTTGCCTAAAGAGGATTCTACAAAACTTATTAATATGATACATGCTTACCCCAATCTTTTCTCTGACCCAGATCAAAAATTAACCTATGTAACTACCGTTAAGGGCGAAATTAGAACGACAACTAGCCAACCAGTCTACTCCAAATCTTGTCCGTATCCTAGGGCTCTTAAGGAAGAAGTCGAAAACAAATCAATGAACTTCTTAGAGACCATATCGTTAGACCGTCCAAATCACCTTATAATTCACTGGTTTGGGTTGTTCCTAAGAAAATGGACGCCTCCGGGAAAAAGAAATATCGGATGGTAATCGATTTCCGAAAACTAAACTTAGTTACCATCCCGGATATTTATCCCATTCCAGAGATCAACGAGGTCCCCGCCAACCTCGGTAACAACAGTTGGTTCTCTATCTTGGATCTTAAGAGCGGATTTCATCAAATCCAGCTCAGAGAATCGGATATTGAAAAAACGGTGTTCTTCGTCAATAAAGGGGGAATTTGAATTCACCCGTCTTCCCTTTGGGTTGAAGAACGCCCCTGCTATATTTCAAAGAACTCTCGATAACATCTTGAGAGAGCACACTGGGAAACGCTGTCATATTTACATCGATGACATTATCGTCTTTGGTAAAGATAAAAATGAACACCTCGCTAATCTCAAAGCCGTGTTTGAGACTCTAGAACGTTCAAACATGAAAATTCAACTCGACAAGTGCGAATTCTTTCAGAAAGAAGTTGAGTTCTTAAGCTTTGTTGTAGGAAAAAGAAAGTTCAGGCCATAGTAGATTTGACCGTCCCAAAAACCCTAAAAGACTTACGATCATTTTTAGGTATGTCAGGTTATTATCGCCGATTTATTCAAGACTACGCGAGAATAGCGAAAACCCTGACATCCCTCTTAAGAGGGGAAGAGGGACGAGTGTCAAAACATATTTCAAAAACTACAGCTGTTCATCTCGACACTGAAGCCATCAAATCTTTTGAAAGCATCAAATAATCACTTGTCTTATAATATATAATAATCTTTGACATCCAAATTATGAAAAAGATTTTTAACTTATGACTGACGCTTATGCTAACGGTGCTGTATTGTCTTAGGACAACAAATCTATAACAAGAACCTTAACAAGAACCGAAGAGAGTTATGCCACTAACGAGAAAGAGATGGTCACCATAATCTTGGCTCTCAACTCGCTTAGAAATTTTCTTTACGTATCAAAGAAGGTCAATATCTTTACGGACCATTAGACATTGACGTATGCACTTAGCAACAAAAATACAAACCACAAGATGAAGAGATGGAAGGCAATACTAGAAGAGTACAACTACGAGTTGAAGTATATATCGGGAAAATCAAACGTAGTTGCCGACGCTCTCTCACGCCTCCCACAAACTTCTCATGTAAATTTAATGACGATTACTCAGCATTGTGATGATAGTTCACCACACAACTTGATCCCAACTGTAGAGACACCGATTAATGTATTTCGCACCCAGCTTATACTTAAAATAGGAAATGAATCCAGCCATCAATTTATAATACCATTCCCAACTTATCACAAATATATGCCATATTTGTTAAGCCCATTTATAGCAATACCGACATCATTTATATATTTAAAAAATGTTTGAATCCCAGCACTATAAATGGCTTACTCACAGAAGAGAATATAATGGGTCGTATACAGGAAATCTCCAAATCAAACTTCAAGGTAAGGTATACTCAAATGATGGTAGAAGACGTTACAGACGAAGCTAAACAGGAGGAGAAAATATTAAAAACCCACAGAAGAGCTCACAGAAATCCGGAGGAAAATCGAAAACAACTCCTAGAAAAATTGTATTTCCCAAAAATGGCAGCAAAATAAAGAAATTGGTAACTAATTGCGAAACATGCAAACGGAACAAATATGAGAGACACCCTAACAAACATATCCTTGAACAAACCCCTATTCTAAATTATCCTGGTCATACTGTACACCTCGATATATTTTCTACAGAAAAAATCTTAGTTTTAACTTCAATATGTAAACTCACTAAATTTTCAAAAACTAAAATAATTCGCTCGAGAGCAATTATTGACATCAGACAAGAACAAAAGACTAGGTTCGAAATTCACATATCGATAACGAAAGGAAATAGTTAAAGAGAACCAAAATACTGTAGTTATATCCGAATCGGTGAAAACAATTCCCAAAAGCAACATTAGAAACTGATACTTACCTTTTCATTTCAGATATATGTTTTCTACCATAAAAGGCGAACTACAAATTTTGGATTTATCTTACTCTCAATTTGTCTCACTATACACCGGACAGACAAAAATACAAAAGGGCAATTTTAAAATAATCCATGATATTGACCTTGACCAATACGAACAATTTCTTACAAACATTAACCCAACGCTCGACCAAGAAACAACAAAGCACGATCCCATGTATCCCTACCTATTCCATGAGTACCAACAAATGGAAAACCTAATACACAACTTAAAACCAAGAAAAATTAAAAGATCACTAAACTTTATAGGATCAGCGTGGAAATGGATCGCTGGTAATCCTGACCACAATGATCTCATAACAATTAAAAGGAAGATAAATAACGTATTGTTTAATTCTAATGATCAAGTTGTAATAAATAAGGTTCAAAACGAAGGAATAAATAATATCACTAGAATAACAAAGAAATCAAAGCTATGTTAAAAGAAAACGAAAATATCAATAAAGAAATTTTGTCCGAAATACAATATAAGTTCAAAATTGTGAAAGAAGAACTACAGAATATAAATCTAGCTATCCATCTTGCCTATTAGGAATTGTAAATACCCTTATCCTTTCAAAAGAAGAAATAAGTCTAGCCATCAATGCATTAAATAAAGAAAATGTGCCTTTCATGAAAATATAGCTTTAAATTTTGCTGAAATAAAAATTATAACTTATTCAATATCAATTTTATTTATTATTAATATTCCAATAACTGATTCACATATTTATGAAAAATTTGTTCTTAAACCCATAAAAAGGAGTAGTGTAGCAATAAAAATTATTTACAAAGAAATTATAAAGAATAATAATACAATTTATGGATTAATCAATAATTGTAAATCAACTAATTTTGTCACTATTTGTAAACAAGAAGATATTGTAGATTAAGCTAATTCCACTTGCATTCCAAATTTGTTTAAAAGTAAAATAGCCACATATAAGTTAAAAAATAATGAACATATTCCTACAGTAGAAGAGCTAACTCCCTGCATAATTTTGCTTAATAATTTCAACGGAACCCTTAAAGCTAACTCCACTTCGAACCGGAACCTTACTGGCACTTTCCTGATTAAGTACGACAAAAGGAATGTCACCATCAACGACAGAACATTTGAAGCACGAGAAGCATCCAGACATCCTCCCAGCGATATTGCGACCAATCCCCAAAGAGGACAAATTTCACAAACTCCTGATCCTCGAGATGATGAGCGAAATACATATTAATAACAAAAAAAGAATCGAGTCATTAAAATCAAAGACTGATTCGCAAACGCTCGTCGAATACGTGATAATCGTGATTATAGCAATCATCCTAACAACCATAGCAGCCCACAAAACTTGCGGCAAAAGAAGGCATACAGAAGTTGTGGTCCAGCCAGCAGAGATTAAGAACATTGAAATTGCTCCACATACAGGAAACACTCTAGAAATTTATGCTGTCATCTCCAGACCGAAGTTAAACGATATACCGTATTTTTGAGTGATTGAGGACCATCGCCCTTAAGAGGGGAAGAGTTATTCTCAAACACGCTGGAAAACGACACTTAACACGCGCAGCCAAACATCTCACACGCGCAGCCAAAATATCGCTGCACCTTGCACCTATTGCATTTCGGGTTACGTGTCTGGCCCATCGACACTTCGATCGCTGTCCCACGGTGACAAGTGCAGCGTTAGCAAAGTAGGTCTATAAATAGACGAAAGAAAATAATTGTATTTTAGTTCTAGATTCCAGTCCATAAAGAGAAGGCACAAGCCTTAAAATATTTTTTTTATTAAATTTACACTTTCTTTTATTTAACTCACACATAATGTGAAAGACATATACGCGTAGTTCTTCATGTCCAGCTATATGTTGTAGTTTTAAGAATCCTATGATAAGGTCTATACATTTTTTTTAGTATATCGCTATATTTTAATTCTTCCTTACTTGCCTCAAATGTATAATGATTGAATGATTTGATGATTGATGAATTGAATAAATTGTCAGGGTGAGAAATTTCCGTCATCATCGGATATTGTGGATATGGGACAAACTTTGACGGCGACTTTAATTGTAGTTGTAGAGACAAGGAAAAAAAATTTGTCTAACTCCTTTCTTCTTATGAGGTCATTCCAAGACAATGAAAGTATTGCAAAAGTTAAATCTCTTACACGAACTCATTATTTTTTTTTTGTTTGAAAAAGTTTTTCCTAAGCAATCATTCCAGGAAATAAAGATACAACTTTTTGAGTGTTGTCAGCATTTCCAAAAAGGTACTACCGTGAAAAATTGGAGGTATTTTGTTCTGTATTCGAATCTCGGACTTACGGCGAATGGACTTACGCTACCTTAGACGACAACATTAAAAAAAAACATACAAAACATACAATTGTACAAGTACACACGCAGATTGGTGACGGCGATAATGTTGCATTTGACCGACGAAATTTCGATTCGTCTGACCATAGCTCATATTTTTAGTCCAATCTTTGTGTTTCGAATTCCAAGCGTATAAGCTGGGAATAGGATATTTACTTAATGCTGAAATGTATCCAATATCGTGAAGAGTTTATGCAGATCATTGATTTACGGGCTTATTTATTGCTAAGAAGCATCCTTTGGTGCTCAATATGAATTCTAACGGTAAATTTGGATATTGTTTCGTGGGGAAACACATAGATGAAAAATCTAAATTCCACATAAAAACAATATATACTTTGTCCTAGTACATCTGTTCTGCTCTGTTCTTATATGGAGGAATGGTTCAATAAAAACCCGTGTAAAAAAGACATTCGTCGTATACAAAAATAGGTGATTGGTTCATTATCTTTAAAACCAATTAAAATTTGTTTTAAGAACAAGTATTTATATTTATTTGAAATATATTTTCTTTCATTCACTCTTAAATTTACTTAATTAACTCTGTTATGAGCTATGCTATTTAAAATAGCTCAATCAATTAAAAATTAAATTTCGCGAATAAAATTACAGCCCAGATAAATTGAATAGTGCTAAATGAAATAAAATCGTGTAAAAATATTATTAAAAAAATACTTTCTAACCGTGTTACATCAATTACAGGTTTATGTATGGGCCTAGATTGCTAATCAACTACTCATGTTGTGCGCGCTACTGTTCTCTCAGGAGTAGAAGGGACCTACAGTTTTTTTCCGACTCCAAACGGTGAAGTTTTGAGAAGCTTTCATAGACAGTTATTACTCTTTGAGTGTTGTCAGCAGCTCGAAAGAGGTGGTGCTTAAGCAAAATCAAGATAATTTTGTTTACTCTTAAATTCAACTTAACGCCTTTTCCAATTTTACTGCAGTGAATAACAGCAAATAAATACCAGTTTTTATCAGTGATCGAACATTGTTTTCCTCAAAGGCAGCATTACCTAATTTTTTCATCTAAAACGGTTATTATTAAAACGGTAATTAATATTTAAAAAATTATAAACGATTCGATGTTGATTCATTCAAACAATGTGCTCATGAATGTTCATCCGAGTTGCAATTTTTATTTAAACCCGCCAGTAACTTATTTCAGAATTTTACTTTAAAGTTTTTAGCTTTTCTCAACAGTGTGCCAATGTGACCATTACTTTATTTAACTGCTATCCTCACTACTTTTAATAAATCGTAAGAGGTACATATAAAATTTCGTGAAAGACTTCATTTAAGTACCCCTTCCATAGTTATTAATACTTAAAGTGTTCATTTATAATTTATATTTTTTGAATTGCGTTGTTTACGATGCAAAAAAAAATATTCCTAATTCCGTGACGTCAAGCTTCGGCACTCATATCGTACTTCACAATTCATTTCTAATCAGAATGAGCAAACAATACCTTCTTTCTTCAAAGTATATTTGAGCAATAAAAACTTTTAGCTTATGAACTTGATTGGGGATATGATATACGTTTTCTATATATAAATTATATACATATTTTCTCCAGTTAATTGTAGAATTTAAGAGCGCATTTTACAAAGTTTTTTTGCACACTTCACGTGTTGACAGAAACTTGGAAAAATGTTCCAGATAATCTTACATAGTCATTCAAATTTTGACAATGAATAAAAATGGTTTTGCTTTGTTTAGCATTTGTTTTATATCTTGTAGCAAAAGGGTGAATCATACAGAATGATTTATTATATCTGTGAAAGTGTTTTTATAGTTTTTCTTACTGTCATATTTTTAAACGCAGTGTATTTTTGCATAAGGCATCGTATGAAGCAAACTAAACCCTTCCTAGCAGAAAATCAATATAAAATTACTCCATTTATTTTAAAAAAAAAGTAAAAAAAGTACCATTTGCGTCAAAAATCTAACGGTTTTTGAAGTGTTAGTTGTTTCTTTATTCATTTGGCGTAAAGAATTTTGCTGTATAGATCGGAAAGCTATATAAATCAATAAAATGTCTCCAAAACAAAGTGAAATACCTTTGAATGTTGGGGAAAATATTATATCTTTGAGCGAAAGTGGTCAGAACTATCGACAGATTGCGGATTCGGTTGGATTTAGTTTCTCTGCAGTTCGTTACGTCCTAAAAAAGTTTTCGAGACACTGGAACAACGGTAAACAAACATCGTGCTGGACGACCGAAGAAGCTGAGTGCGAGAGATAGACGAGCGATTATAAATGAGGCTCGAAAAAAGCCATTTATAAGTGCACAAAATTTAGCCCAACATGCGGCAACAATATCCGGGCAAACAGTACACCCACAAACAATTCGGAATGTTCTAAATTCCGCAAACATTTTTCGCAGGTCAGGTAGGAAGAAGCCATTCATTTCTGAAATCAACAGAAAAATAAGTTTAGAATTTGCAAAAATATATCTTGCGAGCCGTTCGAATTTTGGAGGTGTATTTTGTTTTCGGATGAAAGCAAGCTTAATCTCTTCGGATCAGACGGAAAGAGATTTGTGTGGAGGAAGGCAAACACAGAACTCCAAACTAACCATTTGAAGCCCAAGGTGAATCATGGTGGTGGACATGTTATGGTATGGGGCTGTGTGGCTTACAACGGAGTTGGTAACATCACCTTCATCGATGGAATTTTGACGGCTCTTGGGTATATTGACATTTTGCGCAATAATTTACTTCAAAGCGCCGTCAAATTGGATATGGGGCAAATATTCCTTTTCCAACAGGACAATGATCCAAAACACTGTGCAAGGGTTACGAAGGAATGGTATAATACCCCCCACCAACTTGTGACGCCCCCCAATCACCAGATATAAACCCAATAGAAAATCTATGGAGTACATTGGATACTGAAATAAGAAAGAGACAAATTAAGTAAAAGTGACATGGAGACAGCACTTGCTGAGGAATGGCTTAAGATAAATCCGGTGTTTCGTTTGCAATTATTACCACCTTACCCCTGGTGGGGGGATAGCAATAATTGAAGCAATTGGAAATAAAAAATAATAACGTTGTTGGTGAGCTCTTCAAATCGTTCATACCATTCAAACCATTCATAAACTCATCGATTCAATGCCGAGGAGATTACAAGCCATCATTGCAGCAAACGGGATGCACACAAAATATTAATTAAAGTTCCATAAATTTTTTTTCAATATTTTTCATTCACAAACTGTAGTGTGCTAATACTTTTTTGACCTTATTTTTACTTTTTTTTAAATAAATGAAGTAATTTTATATTGATTTGAATCAGTTTTGTATTTAACATTAACTCTTTTTCTACAGTTTCATAATGTATATTCTATTCTATAATATACTAGGTGTGCAAATACTTATTTTAATCACTGTAGGTCTTATTCAGCATTTTAAGGCATTGCGGCTTCTATTTCGACTAACTCTATTTCCACTCGTTTTTATAAGTCTTACGAAAGTTAACCCTTGTTTTGAACTTGTAAAGATTTAATAAATTTTTACCTTAAACTTTAATCATGAAAGAAAGAATTGCATATAAATTGGACGTTTTTCGAATTTGTATTAATTAATGTTCACTTAAGACTTTTTTTTCGCAATCTTACATATTCCCAATTCTTATTTAATTCGACCCGCATGTGCTCCTTGCAGGCACGTCCAAATATATCCTTATTTGTTCCACCCAGAGAAAGTTCTAGGATGTGAAAGCAAATGTCACGGCCACGGACGGAAATACTTTCTCGTAAGTGCTCCAGTGAAGTGGATTAACTATTAATACGCCTAATCACAATAAATTTGGTAGATTGAATGCTGATGAAACTTTTCGAACATCTGGATATCTACAACTATCTTGCCACGAGGGAATAAAATAATTAAAGGCACTCCTTTCGCTTTAAGCTTTGATTTGATAAAATAAGACCATTTTGTTTTATATAATGTTGTTGATAAGAATTACAAACGGTTCACGACTGTCTATTCAAAACAATTCGATTCTGTGCGTGTTATCTTAAGGGCAGCATACAAAGTTGGCAAAAAACAAAAATCACTTGATTAAAATTCAGGTAAGTTTAAGTAGAAATGGAAAATAAAGATTGTTAATTTTCTGAACTAAGTGTGGAATAGGAAAGAATGCTTCCATTAAAGGGAACTAGAAATCCTTTCAGAGATAATAAGTTGTTAATCGGATCCTTTCATATTCAAAGTTATGAGAAGATACTCTCACTTTTCTACAATTGTTTTTCCCGTAAGAGATTAATTTGTGTTTTGTGTATGTAGGTATGGAAACACTGCACCGAATAACGAGGGCTGGTCGTGAGCTCTACAAACAGAGAAGGAGCGCCCGGTTAAGGAAATGGATAGGTGTTTTGGCAGGAATAAAGTCCGCAAGTCTTACAGTATGAATAAAAGCAGTTATCTGGCGGATATAAAGATCGGACCGAAGCCTGTCAGGACCGAAATGGACAATTTGTTATAAAGTCGCAGTCTGTGCTGATAATCTGAAAGGATCATTTCTGTAGAGTCCTAAACGGCGATGACGGCTCTAATTTCGCTGTTAGGCAGAATGTTTTACTCAGTTTGGACGATGATAGACAAGAATTTCGTCCCTTCAACTTATACGAAGTGAAGATCCGAGAAGGAGCGGATAGACTACCCGCAGAACTATTTAAAATAACTTTAGATGACCTGGTTGGGCCCATGCACCAGCTGTAAGATATGGTCAGAGGAAAGCATGCCCGATGAGTGGAATCTCAGCGTCGTTTGCACGGTCCACAAGAAAGGATACCCCTTTGACTGCGCCAATTATCAGGGTATCAGCCTTCTTAAAATTGCATACAAGATCCTCTCTGCCGTATTGTGTGAGCGCCTGAAACATTTTGTCCACAAACTGATAGGTCCCTATTAATATGGTTTCAGACATGCTCGTTTTCAGTCATACCTTATGCGCGGAAACCTGGACATTACGAAAAGCGGATGAGGAAACCCTTAGTTTTTCGAGAGAAAAGTTTTGCGTGCGATTTTTGATCCTGTTTGCGTTGATGGCATCTGAAGGAGAAGATTTAACGACGAACTCTATGGGCTGTACAGCGACATGCGTCTGGTCAAGTGTCTTCGGATAAAACAGTTGAGGTGACTCCGGCCCGAAAAATCTTTGAATCTGAGCCTAGGCTAAGGTGGCGCACAGAAGTGCAGAAAGACCTCAACTAATTTGGACTGCGGAACTGGAGGCAGCTGGGCGAAAGATTGTGTTGGCTGAAGAAGCACGTGGTGTTAAAATGTCGGATGATATAGGTGCCATTAAGCATCATAGTTTCTTGATTTACTTTGATCGGTCCCTGGAATTGGTTCAGTAATAGGATTTCGGGAAATACTTCGTCGACTTTTTTTTTGTTACATTTATTTCTGTATTCGTAACTATGAAACAGTTCACAGATTAGCTTTAGCCCAGTGAATGGCATATGCAATATTAATAATTTCCTCTTTTATTATTTCTAATTTATACTTCAGTTTCAAAACATTTTCATTACTATTTTCTTCTTTTTCTTTAAATATTAAATATTAAATATTAATAAATTCGTTTGTTAAATTTGAAAGTTCATTATTTCTTTCTATTGACATTATATTTATTATTACTTGGTTATTGTTATTCTTAAGCACATTGTTTAATTTTTCTTTGACAATTTTGAAATCACAGTGATCGGGGTTCGCCGCAATCCATTTCCATGCTGTACCAATTACGTCAATAGAGCGTGTGTTCCTACCATTTATTTTGATTCTGTCTAGGTGTGATTTAATTCTAAGGTTCTCTAAGGATAGGATGTGGAATAGGGGGTGGTTAGTTTTAGTGGTTGACCTCAAAGATGTTTCCAAATTTTCCAGTGCTGTTTCAAAAGCTTCTATATCGATCAGGTGAATGATTTTGAAGCTTTGCTTGACCCGTTTTGATCGTAATCAACTGGGAGTTGGAGTAGTACAGTATGTGCACATTCGCAGCGAACAGAGGTGGAAGTAACCTTTTAGAAAGATTTTACATTTTTTATTAGACTTTTGAGTATGTTTCTGCCAAATTTCTTTACAACTGTAGTTCCTTTATCTTCTGTCACTATTTCTTTTTTAAATCTGAATATAAGCTTGTTCCCTACGCGTTTATTAATTCTAACGTAAATCGTTTCTCCTATTGCATAGTTTTGTAAAGGAAATTTTTTCTGGTTATGGTGAGGTTATCAGGGTATTGTTTTGCTTTAGTTTTTTTGAATATTTTCTTCTCTTACGCGTTGAAGCTATCACGGGTTATTTAACAACTGTTTTCCAAAAAATAAGTCAAACGGCTTTTTCCTTGTAGTGGAATGTATTGAGCTATTGTATTCATAAATAGATTGATCAAGCAACTCTTCGAAAGTGAAATGTTTTTTTCTGCTTTTATGCATCTCATAACTTTTGAGAGCGTCGAGTGGAATTTTTCTACTTGACCATTTACAGAACTGGTATAAGGAGGGGTTTTATAAAGCTTGATATTAATATAATTTTCAGTCATGAATAATATTGAATTAGAGTTAATACATTTTTCGTCGTCAATTACTACTCGTATTGTTTCTGGTACCCCAAATGATAGGATAAGTTCTCTGAGCGGGTGTTTGATGTCTTCCGCTGACCTAAGTATTCTTGCTTGATCATATAAGGTTGTCAAATATCTCTCCTCCTTTTTTACTCTTCATTCAATGCTTCATAAAATGTGTTACAGTGATTGGATTTATGTAGTTCAAGTATGCGTCGTTTTGTTCGATAATCTGTTTCCATTTAGACGGCAACTTCATATTACCCCCCTCATAGAAGCCCCCTTCCTTATTTGAGAGGAACTTGGACAGCCACTATTCACAAGATTCTTTTGATTTCAACTTCACACCACCAAGGGCTTTCGCCATGGACAGGAACAGGTGGTAATCACTTGGCACTATGTCCCGTAGTTTCTGACGAGTCATTAACGAAGTGTGTGGTCTGGCGTTGTCCTGGTGGAACACTACACCCTTCCTGTTGGCCAATTCTGGACGCTTCTGATCGATCGCCTGCTTCAAGCGGCCCAGTTGTTCGCAGTAGATGGTAGAATTAAGTGTCTGGCCATATGAGAGCAGCTCATAGTGGATGATTCCCTTCCAATCCCACATCAAAACCTTCCTGGCCGTCAATCTCGGCTTGGCCACTGTTCACCGGCCTTCAATCACGACCGTTTTCGCTTGATTTTGTCGTATGTGAACCTTAATATTTTGAAAATGTATCTATGAATTGCTGTGAGAACTATATGTTTATTGCTAAAATACATATATATCTATATGAATTATGTGACCGGGATATTGTGGGACTAGCGTTTCTTGCAACATTGGCTTGTTCCAATGCCGATCATATTTGTGTTTAATACAAATTCGGCAAATTTTAGTGACTTTTTCGATTTTCGATCTCATCTTTGGAGAGAAGAATTTCTGCAACAATTGTAATTCGTTTGACGAGAGTTACGATGTGAACGATTATGTTCTTTAATTATTTCGGCTTCTTGTTGAGTTCCGTCAGTTAAATCTGTGACTAGATTTCTTGCGAAACGTACTTTGTATTATATAAAATGAGATGAATAAATTTCTTGAAGTTTCCCTAGAATGCTTTCTTCAGTTTTGATACAAACGTACCATTAGTGACGGATGGGTTGAGGTAACGTTTTGAGATCTATTAGTACTTGATCTGTGTATTCGGTTTGAACTATTTCATGACGGTGGTAAGTTGGAAACATGTTGTATGATGGGCTACTTCCCAAGGAGAGCAATATGATTGATAAAGGTAACTATGCAAAGCATTTAGCTCCCATACTATAGCCAGCATTTCTTTCTCATTCGTGGCATAGTGCTCTTCGGTCTTTGACAGTGTTCGAGATATGTAAGTTATCGGCTTGTTACCTTGTGCAAAAACTGCGCCTATTGCGTAGTCGGAAGCATCTGTTATCAAATGAAATCCTTTATTGAAGTCTGGGAAAATAAGAACTACATCTGAAGCTAATGTTTTTTTAATTTTATCGAATGCTTTCTTGACTTCATCGTCGAAATGTAGGATTTTTAGCTATTTTTGAGTTTAGCTATCTTGGCGTAATCTTTTATAAACCTTCGGTAAAAACCTGACAGACCTAAGAATGACCGTAAATCTTTTAACATCCTGGGGTAAGGAAAATTAACTATGGCTTCTACCTTTTTTGGATTAGCTTTTATTCCTTTATCGGAGATGAGGAATTCGACACTCGTTGTCGAATTCACATTTGTGGATTTGAACATTTATAATTGCAAAGTCCTGTAAAGTTTTAAAAATAACTGAAAGATTTTGGAAGTTTGTTTCTTCATCTGAAGACAACGATGTCATCGATATAGACGAAGCAAATTTACCCATATGCTCTCTCAAAATGTAGTCTAAAGCTCTTTGAAATATTGACGGCGCGTTTTTCAATCCAAACGCGAACAAATTCATATTTTCCGTTGTTGACTGAGAACGCGGTCTTCTCAATGTTATCCTCATGAAGAGGAACTTAGTGAAATCTGCTTTTCAAATCTAGGACAGAAAACCAATTATTTCCTCCTAGCTGAGCTAACACTTCATTCACTTCGGGTATGGGATATCGATCTGCAATGGTGACAGAATTTAATTTCCTGTAGTCGATCACCATGCGATACTTTTTTTTCTCCAGAAGCATCTAGCTTCTTAAGTATTATCCATGTAGGAGCATTGTACGGAGACCGTGAAGGGCGTATAATACCATCAGAAAGAAGTTGGTTCAGTTGTTTATTAACTTCGTCTTTGAGAGAAACTGGGTAAGGACAGATTCATCTGAGTAGGTTCGAATTCTACCAATGACTGTTGTTGCAAAGGTTATTTTTTTATCAGTATCTACAAACACGTTGGGAAAATTTTTGGTTATATAGATTAATTGATATTTTTGGCTCTGAGACATAAGATCGGTTCTAATATCTACTGAGTCAACAGCTTCGGCAATTGTTGTTTATGTCTTATCTTCAAGAAGCTATCGATAAGCATGTAAGTTTCTTCTGTGTAAATTACAGTATAAAGCTTTTTAAGAGTATCATTGCCCAGAATTCCGTGAAACGAAACCTTAAAATTTTGTTGTCACTCGCCTTATACTCAAAATATGGCAAGGACGAGTGATTTAATCTAAAAAATGTATATCCGCGTAATCGATTGTTTCTTCCTTGCTGTCTGTAAATTCATCAAACGTAATATTCATCAAACGTTTCTCCATCAATTGCTTCGTTTGCCATTAGTTGCGTACCCTGCACTTCGATTATAGATTGGTTATAGTAAGCATCATCGGGATTTGCTGGTTCATTGAATTCTGTGGAGACATGGAAGTTCCTTTGAAGCTTATTAGGAGGAACATGCTGCTGCTGCGAAGGAGAAATCGGGCGTTTCGCTGCTGTGGGTCGGTTCATGTAGCTTACTTTTTTGGTCCTTATAGTTTCTGCGTCCGTTGACTCTACTCTTGATATTTGATTCCTTTAACCAATATTGACATCTGGTATTCTAGTGTTCCCAGACCTTTTTTATCGGCAAAATAAAGGGTAAGGCATATGGATATGGATTCCCAGTTTACGGGAGAATTACAGGATTCGAGTATTGCATCCGCATGACCAGCAATTTTGTTTCTTATGACATGAATACTCGTAATGACATAATATTTGGTGTTCCCTTCAGGTGGTTCTAAAGATTAAGGACTCGTTCAAAGCTTTTGCTTCACGGACTATATTCCCCTGGAGTTCCTGAGAAGTCTCTTAAACAGCAGACGATGTCAGGTATTTTACTAAGATCGCCTAGACTATCTCGATGTTGTTCATCGATTCCTTGTTCAACTTCTCTAAAAAATGTAGCACCAGGATTTACTATATACGGCACAAGTTCACTGCACTTAAAAATGTATACTTTATTCACGATTCCCTTTATATAAGCTTCCAATTCTGGGGTTGGATTTATTTCTTGGGTCGTTCGCGTTGAGGTTAGAGAAAGATATTGGTGATATATGGGTTAGACATTTTGGAAGGTTAGTAGAATCAGCCTAGCTTTAGAATTATTTGACACGCTTTTAATTTTTGTTCACGAAATTACTAATTTATTTCTTATTCCTAACTAAGCTTTGTTCTAATGGGCCGTTACTTAATCTAGTTAACTTGTTCAATTGTATCAAATATTGTTTTCGATTATATGGTAAAATTATTTGTTTCCTTCCTCCTTGTTTCACCTTTGTTCCTCCTTGTTTCACCTCACTTATATACAGTGAAGTGCAAAAATGAGTACGTGTTTGTACTCTTTGTACTTATAATGGCATAACAATAAAAAATCAAAATTCAAATTGAAAATGAAAGAAAAATCTTATTTCTTATTCAATTTTAAACAAAACAACTTATAATTAAACCAGAAAACAGCACATTCTAAGAAAAAAAAACAATAAAAACATAAATAATTCCAATACCCTAAATTTTACACCATGTTTATACTTAAAATTTGAGTTACTTGGTTGGTTTCTTTGTGCTTTATATATTTTGATTTGAGATAACGCACGTCTCCCGAATGGTTTTGGGGACCCAGGAATCTTGTTTTTCACTAGCACTTTTCACTATTCCACTGATTCGTTCACGAGTTACTTAAGGTCGTTCTTAAATTTTGCCAGCTTTTTGAGGTCGGATGTGAAATACGCGAGCTACTTAAAATCGACTTTTTGTGAAGAAATTCGTGAGCTACTTTAGATCGACTTAGTTAAAAATTAGCGAACTACTTGCTGACGACTTACAAAAAAGAATTAGCCTGGGCCCCACGTTGGGCTCAATTAAACTAATTTATATAAGTTTTTATTCAAAAAATATTTTACTACCGCAATCACTGCCGGTTATCTTAAGACTAACTTAACAAACAATTCATAACTCATTCGCGGCTGTCGAACGTGGGAAAGCTATTTTGGCATAATACAGATTCAGCGTTTGTTTCGTTAACTTAAAAAAAAGAAAAGCATAACCGTTTCAGATTATAACATTTCTCTGAATTCAGGTATGTGCATCAGCTCTGTTTTTTACAGTTCATAAGATTGTATTTAGATTACCATCACGATTCGGGTCAGTCAATGCTCCCAGATTGGATGTGCAAAAATTAATATGAATTTCGTTGTACGTTTTGAAAAAAAAAAAAAAACAAAGCAAGACAGAATACCATATTGCACCCAAGGCTAGCATCGGAAAATTCAGGAACGATTATTCATGCGGAAAAATTTAGATTGAGAGGGGCCTCAATCTGACCACAATGAAAATCCATTTAGCGTACAGAAAATACGGTGCTGCATGAGGGTTAATTGGAAATTGCCTGTTTCGGTTGCCAGTGAAGTACTCTCATCAAAGTGGCATAAGCCCCTGAAAGCAGGCGAACCATCGATGAAGGGTGAAGAGGGTTGTTTAAACGGATGTGTTCGGGTATGTGCCTTGTGAACTTATAATAGACTTGGTTTCCTTAAAAGGAACACCGGCACAGGATTTCATTAGGGATGTATTGTTGCCATTAATTGCAATCGTCCTGGGAGGCAATTATTTTGTAATTGTTGAATTTCCTCTTGCTGTTGCTAAGTTTTGCCCCTTCCTGTTTTGATTGTTTATTTTTTTTAAGATTAAGATTAAATGAAGCCTTTATTTATTTATATTTAGACTTTATAAAAGTTGGCACTGGATGAAATCTTGATTATGTTTTAAGGAACTACGAGTACATACGTGGTGATTTGTTGCACCGATTTTAATCTATACATTTAATTCGCATTTTCCATTATACCTGATCGGTAAATGTATTTCAACGCCCAAAATATTTTTTATGAAAAAAAGTTTGCGTGCAATACTTACGGGTGTATTTTGAAATATGTGTCGATGCGATATCGATATTATAGAAAGATAAATATACCAAGAACTGTTGCCCATGAAAACATATGAACCGTACAAAAAAATCAATAACAGTAACCTGAACTTAAATTAACCAGAATAAATTTAGTTCTTAAGAACATAGAATTCATTTCTCTAAACCGGTATCTCAAACAATCTACACATTTAAGGTGAACGCAAAATCCAGACATAGAATGCCAAAGGGGATTTATGAGTATCTATGAGTGATGAATAACTGTCTTAGTCGCAGAATTTCTTATAGGGAATTAGACAGAGGCATCCCAATGATCAACTTTCCACGTCGTTGGAATTAACAAAATCAAATTACATAATATAGAAGTTATTTCATATGTCTGTTAACATATTAGGTCTGTTCCAATTGTTCTGAATTGCTACGAATGTCTACGAATTTCCCCGAAAAACTCTCGAAAGGCTCATGAGAGAGTAAAATATTTCCCCTCCCTAAATTCCCTCCTAAAATCATATGTCTGTTAACATATTAGGTCTGTTCCAATTGTTCTGAATTGCTACGAATGTCTACGAATTTCCCCGAAAAACTCTCGAAAGGCTCATGAGAGAGTAAAATATTTCCCCTCCCTAAATCCCCCCCCCCCCTAATTTCTGACGAAGAAAAATCTGTGGGCAACAGATGGCCGTCAAATCGAAAGTAAAACAACATCTGACATTTCATACATTTGATAGGTGTTTACGATTTTCTACGAAAAGTCGTTTCACAGATTTTGGTAGAATTAGTCTGTGCAAGATAGATTTTTACCCAAACTACTCAACTACGAATTTCTGTACACACACCTTAGCCTAGGCCGTCCTCTGTTGCGTTGTCCCAATGGCTCGGATTCAAAAACTTTTAGGGCCGGAGCAATGGTGTCCATACGCTCTACATGGCCTAGCCATCTTAAGCGTTGTATCCGTAGACGCTTATTCGCATGTCGCTGTACAGCCTATAGAGTTCGTCATTAAATCTTCTCCTCCAGATGCCATCAACGCAAACAGGACCAAAAAGCACACGCAAAACTTTTCTCTCGAAAAGGCCTTCTTCATCCGCCTTTGCTAACGTCCAAGTTTCCGCGTCATAGAGTAAGACTGGGTTGATCAAGCTTTTATATAAAACGAGGTTAGTCCTTCGAGAGAGAACTTTATTAGTCAATTGCCCCTTGAGCCCAAAGAAACAGCGATTGGCAGGAGTGATTCCGCGTTTGATTTCGTAACTGATGTTGTTGTCCCTATTTACCGCAGAGCCGAGGTAGACGAAGTCCTTGACTACCTCGAAGTTTCTGCTGCCTAGTGTGACGCTCCGTCCAAGACGTCGATGTTGTGTGTCCTTCCTTGAAGACAGCATGTACTTAGTTTTGCCCTCATTTACCGCCAGACCCATTTTAGCCGCTTCCGCTTCAATGCCAGCAAACGCCTCATTGACGGCTCGCTGTGTTCGTCCAATCACGTCAATATCATCAGCATATGCTAGTAATTGAACTGACTTCTGGAAGATCGTGCCTCAGGTGTTGACTTGTGAGTTACGCACGATTTTCGTGAGGATGATGTTAAAGAAGTCATATGACAGTGCGTCGCCTTGTCTAAAACCTCTTTTGACATGACCTTGGTGGAGCAGCGAGAGTTCTCCATCGTCATCCTATGCAATCTGACGAGTTTGGAAGGAATGCTAGTGCTAGACATGGCACTGTATAGCCATGTATCTATGCACACTGTCATATGCGAACTTAAAATCGACAAATAGGTGGTGGGTGTCACTTCTCGGGTCGTTTCCAGGATCTGCCGTAATGTGAAGATCTGTTCTATTGTGGACTTCCCTGGCCTGAAACCACACTGATAGCAACCTATTAGGTCAGTGACAAGCGGTTTCAGACGCTCACACAATACGGCAGAGAGGATCTTGTATGCGATGTTAAGGAGACTGATCCCTCTATAATTGGCGCAGTCAAAAGGGTTTTGTTCTTGTGGACTGGGTAAACGACGATGAAATTCCACTCATCGGGCATGCTTTGCTCCGACCATATCATACAGATGAGCTGGTGCATGCCTCCAACCAGGTCATCTCCCGCTGCGTTAAATAGGTCTGCGGGTAGTCTATCTGCTCCAGCAGCTTTGTTCGACTTCAGCTTGGATATTGCTATTCTCACCTCATCTAAGTCGGGGGGACGGAATTCTTGTCTATCATCGCCCAATTTGAATGGAACATTCTGCCTAACAGCGGAATTGGTGCCGCCATCGCTACGACTCTACTACGATTTATCTGTTTTGGGCACGGCAGGCCTTGGTCCGAACTTTGTATCATCCGGATAGCTGTTTTACCTTTCGGTACAACTTTCGGACTTCATTCCTGCCATAACACCTTTCCATTTCCTCAATCGCACTCTTCTCATGGTCCTTATTTTTCCTTCCCTCTGTTCTTCTCTTTTCGTAGAGCTCACGAACAGTCCTCGTTGTTCAATGCAGCGTCGTCTTATAGGCGTCGTCAAACCATAGGTTCCTTCTGGGTGGTGACGTGAAACCTAGCACATCAGTGGCAGCTTCTATGATGGCTTCTTGACAACGTTTCCAATCTTCTTCTATGTTTAGTTAGAACTCTGAGCGAGTTTCGCCTTTTTCGGTCGGCAAAGTTCCTAGCGATCTGTTGCGATTGTAGCTTTCCGACGTCAAACCGTATTGACCTGTCTCGACTCCGTTGCTCTTTCGATATCTGGGTTCTTACCTTGGCTACAAGTAGGTGATGATCCGAGTATCGATGTACGAACCTTCCTTGCACCTCAGAAGGTTTGGACATCGAAAATATTGGAGGAGCATCTGATGTCGATTGCAACGTGATCAATCTGGTCCCGCCAGGTCCCTTTGTAAATGTCCAGGTGTAGGAACCACGTACTATCCACAGAGAGGTTCCGCCCCGACGCGAAGTCAAACAGCCTGAGATAGTTCCCGATGACTCCAGCAAAGATGTCCTCCTTTCCCAAATTAGCGTCAAAGTCTCCTAGAACAATCTTGATGTGGTAGCTGGGGCATCGATCGTATGTTCTTTCTAGGAGATCATAGAAGTCATCCTTGGTGTTGTCATCCTTCCTCTGTCGGGGCGTGAGCGCAAATTGGACTAATGTTCCCGGATTTTGCCTTAATGCGGATTGTCATGAGGCGTTCGCTGACTGGGTCGTAGCTCAAGACTTTTTGCCTAAGTCTGCCTCGAACAACAAATCCGCATCCGAATAAGCGCTGCCTTCTCTCTCTATAGCAATCTCTCTATAGTATATGTCGCAGTTTTTCATCGTTTTGTTGTCGGGCCCATCCCATCGCACTTCCTGGATGGCGGTAATGTCTGCTTTGTAGCAGTCAAGGGCCTCCGCAAGTTGTTCGGCTGCACATGGCCTGCTAAGGGACCTCACATTCTACATGCAAAACAGAGGTGTTTGCTGCATACATTGGTTCACCATACAACGGTTGTTGTGATGGATATCCAGGGGGCGCCGTGAGGGGGCTGTATGCCAACTTGACCTCTGCACTAAAGAGGATAATGTTGGCAGCTCGCCTTGTTGAGCGCAAACAACAGCGTTACCTCTCGTTAACTGGCTTATTGCACACACTTGAGCATAAAGACAAACATTGCTCATCAACTACTCATCAACTACTACAACTAGAAGGAACCGATAGTTTTTCGCCGACTCCGAATGGTGAAGTTTCAGAAGCTCTTTTATAGACATTTATTACTTTTTGAGTGTCAGGAGATCGAAAGAGGTGGTGCCGTCAAAAATACAAGGTGTTCAGTTCAGTTCAGGCATCGGACCTGGAATTTTCGGCGTGTGTGTGCGTTGCACTCTACCCACTACGCCACGATGGCCACAAGCCTTATTAGGGAAAATTGTTTATGACGCTCAATTAAAAGAGTTATTGTCGATATACAGTTCTTCTTAATCACCAATTTTATCCTGCAATGCAAAAGGGGTCCTATCGATTCCGAACAAAATTCGGTATAAAGTCCGATCTGAATCGAGTTGCAATCTTAAGGAGAAATGCATGTTATTTGTCTCACAACCGGTCTGGAAGTGGGGTATAATACTCGTTCATTACATCAAAATGTTTAGCAAGTATGAAACAACAAAATAAATTTTTAAAATTGGTTAATTTATTGCTTCACTGACTGGCATCAAAATCAATGAATCAGTTGCAAAAACTACATCAAATATGGGCGGTGTTGTAAGGACGTTTTTTTGTGAATAAAGTAGCTTTTGTATTGATTGTATTCCCAATTTGAATCCAATTTAAAATAAAGGGTGTTATTTTATGAGAAATCATAACCCAGGGGTTATTATTCATTGTTATCCGCTTTTACGCATTCATACAAGCTATATTTGATGTTGGATTTGCATGAATATAGAGAGCATCGATACCAATTTAATAATGTTTTCGTTAAGGTTTCGTTAATTGATTTCGAAAATACTCGCAAATTAGTCGGTTGAATCACCCATTAATATATTTGTTTATGGTGTCATAAAACTTAATATCATAATCATTTATAATTGGAATATGACACCAACGACATAAAAACCGCCTACTATTTAATTAGCTTTATACGGTTATGTCATTGTAAATATTATTAGAAAAAATTATGTGTTTATACAATTTTTCATGTGCAATAGAATATGGTGCAAATACACTTAAAATGAAATGTGAAGACTTTAAGTTTGTAATACTTCTATGACACTTATGTATGTGAAATTTAAATTTTTTTCAATAGCTTTTGGAATGTCTCGGTCACGCAGTCCGGCAACAAAAAAATCCAGTTCAAAAGGTGTATTTTTTAAGATAATGCTCTTTTCAAACTTACTTTTTAGTTAATACTTCGTAACACATGCTCCTAGGCTTGTAGCACCGTCTCGTTAAAACTACAATTACAAAATTATAGTGATACTATGATAGCGATTTCCACTCGCTGTAAAATAGAGATTCATCAACCAAACTATATATTCCAAACACACTTCCAACAACGATTTTTTCAAGAAGTAATGGTGTCTCGTGAATTACTTGTAATTTTTGCACAGTATTTTAACGCGAATTTTGAAAAAAAAAAATTAAAATGTCGTTGTTTCCCATTCTTTTCGAAAGAAAGTTTAAGCCATAGAATCAATCAATCAATCTTTTTCAATAGTAAAAACTCAGAAATATAATTTTCTTTTTTTATATCTTGTATAACATCTTTTATTTTGATTACGAAATTGTTTTTATACATATTTTGATTATTCCTATCTTTTGTATATTGTTTGTCTTGGAGCGGATAACTAAAATATGTCTGATAGTTGCAAATAAACTTGAAGGAATGAAACTTTATTGAACGATTAAACAAAAGGATAAAATGAAAAAAAAAATTAATAAAGAAATCTTAATAAAGTTAAACCCGTGATGCCACTTTGTCTTATATGAATTTCATTATGTGACAACAATCCCTTTCAACATTGGTGCATTGTCTATGTGATGGTCCAAAAAGGCTTTCGGGGTAAATATCTGCAATCATTTCAGCTGAAGGTATATAGTCCACGTCTATTTGATGATCTTGGAAAACTTCTCGTACATAATGGTGTCGTAAGTCAATGTGGTTGAATCTGGCTACATACATAAAGATCTACCATATAAAACGAGATGTAGAAGGAGTAAGTTGGCTCCAATTTACAGATTAAAACGCAGTTGAAGGACGATAAATTACATATATCAAACAAGCTCTTCACATGGGACTTAGATCAAGGTTTAAAGTGTGGGGAGCTGAACCCCATGGAAGCATTGAGGACAATTTACGGCGGAGATTTCGTCTTCTTTAATAACCGAGAAGTCTCTATGAATGAAGTGCAAAAAGAGAGAAAATGTTACGAAGCTGCAGAAGTCTATCAGAAGAAAATTCAAACATTAGATTTAAAAATAATAGGGTACAACGTAGCAGGGTTAATAAATATATTTTTTGTAATGAATTTCTTTAGTTATATTAAAACTTTTGATGTATTTTTGCTAATGGAAATACATGCATTAGGAAATGAGATAAACAAATTTGAAGGCATTTTCAGTAGTTATAAGCTTAAATGGATACCAGAAGAGGAAGCGGAGGGCAACTGCTTGGTTTGATGATTGGTTTTGATGGATTATCGTTCAATTTTGTTCACAGGGAAGGAATTGATATCTTGGAGGTCATCAATAATGATGGTGCTACGTATATTATCCCGGTTTACCTGAATTGCAATCACTGGCAAAGGGACTTCGACAAACTTTGTGACGGGATTATTGCTTTAAACTCTGTAGATTTATTGTTGGTTGGTGACTTTAACGCTAGGATTGGCTGCTCACGGAACAATTTTTCAAGTGGATCTGCTGGTGTTATATTCAATTCAACTCGTCGGTCAATGGATGATGTTTGCGATGGTAAAGGAGCGAAAATATTGAATTTTGCGGACTCGTTGGATGCTAAATTTTTGAATGGAAGCTGCGAAGGTGGTTCTAAGGGTGTATTTACATTTATCCGAGGAACAGCGTGTTCCGTCATTGACTGTGGATTGGTAGCTGGAAGATGGAATGCCCTGTTGTCGAATTTCAAAGTAGTTCAGCACATTTTATCTGATCATTTGCCATTAGAAATTTCGTGCAAATTTGGAACAATAGAGGAAATAGCCTGTTCAAGACCACTAGAACTATTACCAAAGCTACATTGCAATAAAAGCTCGCATTTTTTAAGGGCTTACGAAAATAGATTAAATGAGGAAATTAGGAACATGTAACATGTCCATACTAACTGAGATAATGAAAGCGGCCATCCCAGTAATCAACAAACGGAATAAGCAATTTAAGCAGAATGAAATGGTTTGACTAGGAATGCTTTAAAGCAAGAAGAAAAAGCTTTTACTTTTCTAAAACTTTTGAGAAAATACAACACGCCTGTCCATAAAATCATATTTGCAGCAGCCAGCAAAGATTTTAAGCAGAGCTGCCTTGCCAAACGCAAGCTCAATGGAGAACAGTATATAGACAGCTTAAACTCGGCGATGTCCTATGCAGAATTCTGGAAAGCGGCCAAAGCAATTAACGGAAGGCCAAATAGGATTGGTTATTCACTGTATACATCTGAGCTACAGGAGTACTTTAAAAGGCTGCTAAATGCGGCAGTATTTTCACCCCTCCCCCAATATGCAGCACCACTCTTTACAGACGAGCTCCTCGATTCGCCGTTTTCAGTTGAGGAAGTGCGGATAGCATTAGAGAGTACAAAAACCGGAAAGGCAACAGGAGATGACAGGATTCCTTCAGAGTTCTATATTAACTGTACCTCAGAGTTCCTGCTGTTATTAAACAAAGAATTTAATAAGATATTCGAAAATGCAGATATACCCAGCTGTTTTAAAAAGTCAATTATCTATCCCCCGCACACAAAAGGTGCATACGATAACCCTACGAATTACCGGGGCATCTCTTTTTTGAATTCTTCAGTGAAGTTATTCAGCTCATTGATTTTTAAACGACTCACAGAATGGGTAAACAATAAAAACATACTCTACTGTTGACCAGATATTCACCTTATTCCACATTGCCGATATATGCAAAAAGAAGAAACTATATGCATTTTTTTTAGATTTTCGAGCTGCTTTCGACTCGATTGATCGTAATGCATTAATCTACAAATTGTATATCTTGGGAGTTTCAATTAAAGTTGTGGATCTACTGAAAGCAATGTATGAGAGCAAGAGAGAGTACTTTGCTTTTCATTTTGTTAATAAATGACATTTTGGAGGAAGTTGGTGGAGGAATCGAGTTCGGTGGTTTGCGGATACCAGGTCTCATCTTTGCCGATGACATCGTTCTTCTTGCGGATGCAGTAGAGGGAATGCAACTGATGATCAACCGACTAGAACGCTACTGTGACCGTTGGAATCTTACGGTGAATCTTGAAAAATCAAAAATGATGATTTTCAGGAAAGGAGGTGGTAGATATGCCAGGAAGGAAAAGTGGAATTATAAAGGCCAAAATTTGGAAATTGCTCGAGAGTATAAGTACCGCGGCATCGTGATCTATTCTAACCTTAACCTTAAAAAGCATTTTGTGGCAAAATTGGCTGAGGCGAAAAGAGCTATTTAATCAGTCTGGGCCGTTACATGGAAAACAGGTTTGTGGAGCATAGCTCAAAGATCCAGATATTTCGTACTACTGCTTCCTCCATTATGCTGTATGGTGCCCAAATGTGGGGCTGTTGGAAGTTCAATGCCACGGAATAGTTTTTAATGTACTTCCTCAAACGAATTTTTCGGCTGCCGGCCAGTACACTGAACTATATGGTTTATCTGGAAACTACTATGTTACCGTTATACATAAATACATTAAACATGCACTTTAACTACTTATTGAAAATCTTAGAAATGGATGAAGGAAGATTGCCCCATCTTGTACTCAAAAAAATGATCACCTTAAGAAGCAGCAGATGGGAGGAAATAGCGACCGAGTGTGCGGAAAGGTTCCAAATTCAAACAGACATTAGACCTGCCGTTCTAAGAAATTGGTTTTGTAGGATATTGGAAGCTGCAAGCTTTCTGGCTCATAGAGGTTATGTAATAGAAGCCCAATCTTTCCAGTATAGGTTGATTTATAGCCAGCTCAACTATAACTTGCAAGATAATTCCTATCTCCTAAATAAGTAACCACTCTCAATGATAAGCCTAATATTTAAACTAAGGGGTGAAATTATAAACCTCAACTACATTCCGCACCGCCCTGAGCTGCCTATACTGAGTGATATATGTAACTTCAAGGAAAGAGAAGACGTTTTCCAGTTCATTGCTAGATGCCCGATTCCAATAGAGTTTCGTGTGATATTTTTCGGTAAGCCCATCCTCGATTGTAAACGAAGCGCTATGTGATTTGCATGGAAGTCTCGGCTGGGAGAACTTATATAAATACTCGAAATTAGCACTGAGTTATAGATCCCGAATAGTCAAAGGTGACTTTTAAATCTAATATACCTATTTGTCAACATCAATTAAACTTAAAGTTATTATAAAGTCCTTCTGGTAGACGGCAATAGCCCATACCATATTATACATTTTGTTAATTTAAATAATTGTATTAATATAGATGAATTTTTTTATAAACAAAGTATAAGTAACTAACTAACTAGAATCTAGCGTGGAAAACCAGGTTTTTCATCTGCTTCTGTGCTCCTTGTTATAGCAGAATAACATTGTTGTGATATTCTTTTAATAAATTACGGAGATAAACTGCTCCCTTTTGCTGTTTCCGATAATGCCATGTATTCAGTTTCAATACTGGATAATGCCACTGACTTCTGTTTCTTCGAGCAGCATCTGCGAGTTTAAAAACGAATCCAGCGGAGGAGATCCTGTCACCCACGTTGCCTTCCCAGTCAGCATATATATAACTAATTTAATTAACTCCAGATTTCTTGAATATAAGTCCTTGATCAATTGTCTGTTTTAATATAACGAATGACGCGTTTAGCCGCTCTCCGGTTCTTAACCGGGCTCACACTTGTATTGACTCAATGAACTTACTGCATGTGTAATATCCGGTCGATAATACATTAGCGAGCCAACTAGCGAAGTGTAGGGAATCTTCTTCACTTCTGCTCTCTCTTCATCAGTTTTAGTTCGTATTTCTTTTGTTAGTTTTGAGTTTCCATCAAGCGATGTTGCCACATCTTTTGCATTCTGCATTCCATACTGTATATGTGTCTTGCATGTATGTATTTCTTCTGGTTCATTGTTACAATTCCTTGAGACCATTTTTGTTTAAATTCGATACCTAAACAATAATGAAGCCTTCCCGAATCTTTCATTTTAAAGTTATGAGATAATCGTTGTTTTTATTTTGAAAATGCTTCAATGTTGTTTGTGGCAACTATTATGTCATCAACATATATAACATTTACAATAAATACATCAGTTTTTTCAAAATGTACATACACTTTTCGGTATTTATTGGCAGCCATCACCTTGTTCCATATAAATGTCCTCTTCTTCCAAATCACCTTTTATATAGGCCATTTCGAAATCGAGTTGAAAAAGTTCAAGTTTAAATTCTGTTGCGAGTGTCACTAGTGTACGTTTTGAACCTTACCTGACAACCGGTGCACATGTTTCTTGAAAATCAATTCCAAACTGCTGTGAACAACCTTTAGCAACTATACGTGCTTTTCGCTTTTGGACACTGCCGTCTGGATTATACTTTGTTCGTAATACCCAGCGACATCCGATTCAGATTTCATTCCAGACATCCATCCCTCACCATGTGGAACCTTCATGGCATCTTCAAGACTTGGATTAGAAATATCGTATGCGAAATTTGGTTCAGGCTTTAAATCTAATTTCTGCTTCTTACATGAAATCACATTAAAAATCTTACGTGGTCTTGCTTTTCTTCCTGTTCGAATGATCTTTGGTCGCCTGTTAATGGAGTGACACCCTCTGTATCTGCATTCACATCAGAATCAGATTCTTTTTTGGCAACGTTGTCTTCAGTTTTTGATTCTTCCATGGATTCTTTCTTTCTTCTTTTTGATCGAAAGATTTCTTCTTCTGAAAAATAGAAACTGTATACCAAAAGGAACTTCAAATTCCATAAACTCATTCTACGTTTGTGCAATTTCAGCTACCGTTGAATCTACGAAGAATCTTTTAGCAACTGGATCCCATTGACGATATGCTTTGGAATTAGATGAGTATCCTGTAAAGATGCACTCCGTTGTTCGATGTCCGAATTTGCCTTTTCCTGGAGTTTTGTTAAGTGCAAATGCTTTGCAATCAAAAGTTGTTAAATTAGATACATCTGGTTTGTATCCATGGCACGCTTTAAAAGGTCTTATAACATTTAAGGGTTTTTGATATATGTACTTCGATTTCTTATTTACGCAGCTTCACCCCAGAAGCTTGTTGGCCAATTGGCTTGCAGCATCATCCTCATGTTTATTCTTTCTGCTGTGTTACTTTGCTGTGGAGTATTAGCAATTGTATTTTCTCGTTTTATTCCAGCCTCTGAAATTAACTTTGGGGAATTCAACACCACAATATTCTAGTCTATTATCTGTTCTTAGTATTTTCATTTAGCCATATTTCAAAAAAGCATGTTTTATTTGACTTTTTAATTTTAGAAAATACACATCTACTTACCTAGATTTGTCGTCTATGAATGTACCGAACAACTTATAACCTCCTATTGAATTTGTTCGCATGGGACGCATGGGACATGCATAATTTCCAACAAGGGATTGGCTCTTCTGGTTTTCGTTTTTGGAAACGGTGTTGCGCATTGCTTACCTCGTGTGCATTCGCATTTAGGCAATTGTTCTACGGGTTTGAGGTTAATTTCTTTTATTATTTTGTTAAAAATTAATCTTTTAAGGTCTCCCTCGTTCAGATGACCATACCGTTTATGCCATTCAACTAAACCAGCAGGCTTGTCACATGCTGAAGCTGCAATTTCTCCATCTGATGTTATGAAATATAGATTACCTCCTTTTTTACTCTTCATTACAATTCTTTCGTTGTTTGCAATTACAGCTTTATTGTTCTGAAATGTTATTTTATATCTGTGAGATGTTATTTTTGATATAGATAAAATATATGTTTTTAGTTCTGTGACATAAAGTACGTTTTGCAGCAAAATTGTTCTAATAGATGCTCTCTTGTATATAGTCAAAGGAACTACGCCTTTGCCGACAATTTGCGTTGCATGTTCAACAGCAAGTCTTACACTTTTATCTAACATTTTTGAAAAGGAAGTGAATTTTGTTTTGCCTTTGCACATATGGGATGCAGCCCTATTATCAACACACCAACTATTTCACGAGTTGGGACTGGCAGTTAATGCACTCTTGCTGGGCATTGTTTCGATTTGTCTGATCTCCGTTCTTGGAAATGCGTATTCTTCTTTGCTTTGATTTGTTTTTCGTTTTTAACCAACAATCAGAATTTGTAGTTTCCAAGTATCTTTGTTTCTTTGCTTAGTTTTTCTATATAAAAAACTTGACCAGGCATTTTGACTTAATTTCAAAACTTTTTATAAGAGTAAAATGATGTTTATATTTCCATCGCTATGACGTATGAGCCCATAACCTCTTGGAGCAGATAACAAGACTATTTTTGATCGTTGCAAAAAAACTTGAAGAAATGAAACTTTATTGAACGAATAAACAAAAGGATAAAATGAATGAGAAATATAATAAAGAAAACTTAACGAAGTTAGACCCGTCCCTTCATTTCTGGAGGCTTAAGAGTCAATGAGCCTCGCTTCGAAAGATCCCAGGTGAGACGTCGAACTAAAGTTCAGAAACGTTTTGTTTTTGGACGTTTTAAATAAAGACTGTATGGAGGCAAACCCTAAGGATTTGACTACTCCGGGTGGTACTCGCGATTGCGACAATTCACCCGTTGTCTTTTCGACATCGTCCGGGCCAAGGATTCTGGAGGACGCAACCTCCATACTTAAAACACCCTCCGCCCGCAGGTGCACTGAAAACAATGATTTTTGCCACTAACTCTACGATGCCCTCAGGAGAATGAGTTGGAAAACTGGAAAAAGCGGCGGAGAGGCTCAGCCTGATACGTCTTATTTTCTGGCTCAGGGTCAGGAAGCTTGCCAGAGTGTCACTTCTGATGGTGCGTCTCGGAAATCCGAAAAGGAGGAACGAGCCCCAAAAGATCCGGCACCTGGGGGGCCCCTATCTAAGAGCCAAAGGAATAGGAGGAGAAGGAATGCTGCCACCGAGCGGAGCAAAGAGATCATGAAAGTGGTCGAAGGTGCAAGCGTTGAAGGCCGTACCCCCTCAATGGCGAAGGTAAAGAGAGTTAGGTCAGCAAACGTATTACCAACCGAAGCTGGCCAATCCGAAAACGAAAATGTCTTCGTACGTTATCGTTGGCAGTAACTCCCGCACACAAGATCCGCAAGACAACGGTGTACCTAGTACTGGCTGCGGCTCGGATAAGCGGATCACGGCAGATATGCAAACGCGTCTCCGCATTCAGAACCCCGCTCTCGAATCCAGAAGGTGGAAGGTCTTCTCCCACAGGGAGAGGAAGAACCGGGAAAGTAAAGACGGTTCTACTCTCGTTGTGGGCCTGGACCGTTCTTTGGTTAAGACCATCGCCTTTTGATACAGCTCTCGTCCCTATCTGCACTTTTAACGGATTAACTTCCGCCTCATGTCCAAGGAACGCGAATAAAAGATGCTTTTCACTTTAACTTTGTATGCCACTGTTTAGATCAACCTTCATCATTTAAAGGATGCTACTGCAATCCTCAAATCATCCATGGGTGTGGAAAAATCGCAAGTGTGGCCTTGGTAGCCTACGGGGCTCTTCTCCACTCTTCGACGAGCGATCGGAAAGACCGAGAGCTTGTCTTATTGTGCCGAATCGTCTCCCAGCAACTAAGCTTGGACAGTTCTGTGGACAAGATTTAGTTGCTGAGGTCATTAATTTTAATTCAGACGGAGCATTCCACAATATTGTCGTGGCTTCGGCCTACTTCCCATACGGTTCCGTCCTACAACCGCCACCAAAGGAAGTAGCGGAACTCGTAGAGTATTGCAAAATGAAAAAGATGGGCGCCGTTATCTGTCGCGACGCTAATGCTCAGAACATCTTCTGGGCAGTAGCAAGTGTAATAGGAGAAGGTTGTATCTTCTTGATTTCGCACATTCGTCTGGCCTGACCATAAACAACGTTGGATTGCAACTAACATTTGTTACGACAAGAAGACAGGAAGTGATTGACTTAACGCTATCAAATAGATATCTTAAGGAGACCACAGATTGGAAAGTTTTGTCGCAAGTGTCCATGTTGGACCAAAGATACATAGACTTCCGAATCAAATGCGAAACGAACATCTCGCAGAAGAGCAGGAACCCTAAGAGAACAAACTGGCTAAAGTTTAGTTAAGAGTTAGCAAATAACATTGTGCTCTGCCAAAACTCAGAATGAGGCGTAAGGTTGAGGTGGCAGTTCGGAATCTGAATGACACCAAATGCTTCGAACTGACATGCCCAGTCAAAAACACACCCTGTAGAACCTCTGTTTCGTGGTGGAACGCGAATTGCAGAGAAAGTGCAAGGAAACCAGAAAACTTCTGAATAGGTCACTCAAGACCAATCTGGATGAGGACTGGGGCCTGTATCGATTAAAACAAAAATAATATAAGAAGATAATTCTGTCTTCGAAAAGCGACTCTTAGCGAAACCAGCAGACTAGTGAAAGTCCTCAAAAACAGTGAGGCTGGATACACTCAGAAAACCCGATGGCACCAATACCGAGTCAAAAGCTGAGATCTTCCAGCTTATGCTAGAGACTCACAAATACTACACGTAGAGGCTGGTATTTTTCATCGGTCGTAGCCACTGATGAAACCATCAAGTACGCTGTTGCGTCTTTTGATGGTTTCAAGTCACCGGGCACCGATGGCATATATGTAGCACTGCTGCACAAGGGCATAGATCCTCTACTACGGGCTCTGAAAAGAATTTTCACTGCCAGCCTTGCGCTGGCATACATTCCAAGCACCTGGTGTACAGTGAGGGCAGCCTTCATACCAAAAATTGCTAAAGGCGACTTTTCTCTCGCCAAAAATTTCAGGCCTATCAGTCTTACTTCCTTCATGTTAAAAAGCTTGGAGAGGCTAGTCAAACTGCACCTGCACAGAAACGCTTTGCGATTTCAAAATCTCGTCGGTAGTGCGAGATTTCAAAATCTCGTCGGTAGTGCGAGTATTGAAAGTGCACTTGACAGGAAAGAATACGCACTGGGTATTTTCATCGACATAGACTTTCGATGGCGCCCAGGGAACACGGCGTAGAGGAATCAACAACTTCTCTCCTATTCATCAGTCGTTTGGTGGAACAAGCTTTCGCGCAAATACGTGACTGCTGCTTTCATTAAGCTTCAAAGAACAGTCTGTCTCGGCTGCACAGGGGCTTCCGCTAGCACGCCTGCTCTTGATGCTCTGATTAATTCCCTCCACCCCCTTGATTTCTAGATCATGGGATGTACTCTCAAGGCCATCTCCCGATTAAAAAGGAATGGTCTTTGGTTCCACTAGCACTGGAGCTTTGATGACCTCGCACATCGCATCTCCTATGATACTTCTCTTATGGATATACCGTCTGAAGGGAGATCGTCAATAATACAGTTGTAACGCTTATACAAAGTCGACTTTCCCCGTGTCCTGAACTGGCTCTGGCCTGAAACTGATCAGGGAAAGGAATGTTGTCAAATTTTAACAGACGGCTCCTAGACGAAGGAGGGTTCTGGAGCTGGGGCCTTCGTGGAAAACGACAACATTGGACTTCACGTCTCCTTAGGTAATTTCGCGTCGATCTTCCAGGCGGAAGCTTTTGCGATCCTAATGGCCACCGACTATATTGTTAAGAATAGGTGGAAGGGTCAGCCTGGTTGGTCGGCAGGCTGAATTCGCTAAGACTTGTCTGGGTCCCCGGTTATCACGGGATCCTGGGAAACGAGACTGGCGATGAACTAACTAGTCTAGGTTCAGCAGAGGCATTCGTAGGGCCCGAACCACTTCAGAGCACTTTCTCTGTCAGTGTCCCGCTTTCGCTCGTATCAGGTGGCGGCTAATTGGCGCTGATGTGGTGGGAACCGAAAACCTAAGTTTTATATCAGAGAAGCGCCTGGTAGTACAATGGATCGATATTTAAGTCTGAGCGCTCCAGAGCAGTTTATCCCAACCGCCAACAAAAAAAAAGTTAAACCCTTGATGCCACTTTGTCTTATATGGATTTAATTATCTGACAACAGTTTGCCTTTTATCATTTTTTCTTTTTTTTATTCTACTAACCTTTGTCCAAATAAAGAGATATATTAAATTCAGAAAATAAATTTTCAGTTTTGAGATTTTTACCTATTGTGACGTTGTGTAAAATGTGTTCCATTATTGTGATCATTGTATTTTACTGTAAAAGTAAACTATTTACCTATCTTTATGCCTAAAAAATAAAAATGTCTTAAAAGAATATAAAATGCTTAGCAACTATAAGGCAAAGTTGCCTAGCTATGACCCACGTTACAGGGAATACCGTTATAAGTAGATCTTTCCATATTATAGCGGTATACTATTACATATGAATTCAATTCTTTTGTTATAGAAAACATTTTTATGACAATGTTAAAACTAAACCACAATTAGTTTTGTGGTACATATAATCCGTCATCCAATTTGATAAGACTTATATATATGTGTGTATGCTTAATCCCGCAGGATTATTTTCATACATTCAGTGTTTTTACTCGAGCACAAAGGCAAGAAACATTAATGAATGCGCAAACTGCAGACAAATAAGCTCTTTAAGCACACATCGACAACTGTCGTATCTGTCGTTATCATTTGGAGTTGAGTCCTGAATTGTTCATTGACCTTAAAAAAATAAACTTAAAGACACAAAGACAAAAATATTAAGTAATTCAAAGCTTCTTCATAAGACGTTTTTACCGCAATTGAATTGAATCTTCCGCAACGGAGAAGATCTTGTCGTTAATAAGGCATTTTCGATGCATTACCAGTATTAATTATCCCTTTAATGTTCGCTCCATGTACATCGTAAGGATAAATTGATGTGAAAATGTATCCGGTTCACGTCTTATGACTGTTGACAGAGGTTGAATCAAGCCAGTTTAATGAGCTACCTGTTTGTGATTTAGTGGTAGCGCAGAACACAAGAACGAAGTTGTTTGAAAACAAATCACAGAAACGCCATTAGAACTCAATCAAAAAGGAAGTATGGCAGAATGACTTTGTTATGATGTTATTATTAACACTCTTTCGATCGGAGTTCCTTCATTTATAGACACACATAGATATGTTTGCATGTTTCAAATACCTACCTTGACATTGGAAAGAAGCCTTCAGCCTAACACCGAAAAAAGTTATGCTGTTACGTATCTTCATTTGTTTTATATTTCCCAAATGATGACGGCGTAATCCAATTTTTATCACATAAGGGAGGCATCGATGCGAGGTAGCTCTCGAGGATGGAAAAAATGTGTACGGAATTTCACGACTCGAACGACGCTGATGGAATGGAAAATGAACGATTATAGCCAACTACAGCGGGAAAATTGAAGCGCAAATGTACTTTGAAGCAGATATCGTGCGAAATACTCGTAACTTATATCCTGCAAAAATTATATAAGAACACTGGAAAGACATAGTCACGTTTCTACACTTCCAAGGTAATGACAAATGACACTTCGGAGATTTGAAATGCTTTTCCTCTTCATTTGCGAGTTGGTGACTATAACTCATGAAATTTTGAAGACAAAACACACGATTTTTTTTTGGTAAAAGTCAAAGTTTGCGCAAATGTTCAGCTCTATGTGCTATAAAAGTCTTTATTTAATATAAGAATCCGGTGAATTTAGTGAGCATTATTTTTTAAGAAATATCTCACTTCCTTTTACATTTATATATAAACGTGTTCTTATTTTTTACACGTGCAAACAATTTGGATAAGAGTGGTGGTTTGACTTATGGACTCTATTATGTATTTTGTTCGGTTTGCTCCAGAAAAACAAACCCGAACCATGTTCGGGACAGGAAAATTAAATTATGGTACATTTGTTTTTTAGTCTGATAAATTCCAAGGGGGGAAACGGACGTTAATACGGGTGGCGCTCGATTTATTATTAAAATATGATCTTCTAGTGGCATTACAGCGCGGAATAAACTTATTCTCCGGAGAACATGCATCCTCATAGCCTCCTTCCTCTTCCCTTCAATTTCATTCAAGTACAATGAGGCTCTTCTCCATTCTCTCGCGATTGTTTGGTGGTCGAAATGGCTCGAGTTCGAAGACAGTTATGTATTTCAGTTAGGGTTAGAGTTGTGTATTTCATTCACATGGCGTAGGCATGTTAACTGTTATATTTTTATACGCTGGACAGAATGCCTTCAATTAATAGCCTATAGAACTTGATTTTATTCCTTTTTCCATAGGTATTATGAGCCCGAATAGGACAAAACTAGCAAACAGAACGCTCTTTAAAATAATAATAATAATAATAATAATTAATACTTTACAGGTTTCAGCGCTAAATGAATAAGGTATCCCTCAAGAGAGGGTTTAATTGGTTCCTACTGACAAAGAAACTATGATTGGCAAAAGTGATATTAACTACTCTTTCTTAATTATTTATAAGTTGTTGTACTATGTTGTGGTAACTTTTTTAAGGGCATGTAGACTAGAATAAGAAATGTTTTTGTGAAGATAAACACATATTAACTTAGAAAATTCGTAAGTAAGATTAAAGATTAAAAGATATTAAAGATAAGAGATTAAAGATAAGTTTGGCTAGTTTTGCACGGTTTTTGTCTGCCACGCAAGCTGAATAGACAAACACTTAAAAAGGTGTGTTGAATGCTGGAAAAGGGAGTTTTTTCTTATATCATATGTAGATAAAGTAAAAAAACGACGAAATGGTGTACAGTTGTCACACCCAATTTACCCATCATCATCAGCTATCCCATTCCATTTGGATAGTTGATAAAATCGTTATAAAATAAATTTATATTGTTTTATATTCCTATGTACATAAAATTCAGTATTCCTACTCATTGAAACCTTAAACCAGTAGCAGAATACGCTTCTCTTACAAATATTAGGCAATGGTTTAAATTTCGAATAAGCTAGACAAGATATAAGAGGGGCCTTCAATATATTCTCGATAGGGGGGTGGAGCTGTGGTTATAAAATTTCATATAAATGTGATTATTAATTAGAAATTTAAATTTTAAATTTTTTTTTTTTATTTTTAAAATTAATAATTTAAATTTCTCACTAAGCAAGGAAAAGGTTAAAAACTATTCATGGAGAGATGGTGGCTGTTTACCAGGGTTCCGCAACTTCATTATCAACTGTGCAAAAGTGGTCAAGTGAGTTCAAAAGAGGCGGAGTGAGCATTCAAGATGACCCTCGCTCCGACGTCCCGGCTATTGCTTGTACGGGAGAAAGCATCAAAGAAGTCAAAAAACTTGCTTATGAGGATGCACGAATATAGGTGAAAATGATAGCAGAGATCACCAATCTTTCAACTGGTACCATTCACGCCATTCTTCATGACCATCTTAACCTTTCAAAGGTCAGTGCAAGGTGGGCGCCACGAATGTTCACAGCGCCTCAGAAAAAAGTGAGAATCGCATGGTGTAGAGAGCTTTTGGCGATGTGTGGTGAGAATGCGATCGAATTGTTACTGGGGAAGAAAAATGGCTTCACTACTAAGCCAAGAGCAAACAAGAGTCCATGCAGTGGCATAAAAAAGGAACAGACCCCCTGAAGAAGTTCAAAGTCACTGCGTCTGCCGGAAAGCCCATGGCCACAGTTTTTTGCGACTCAAAGGGAATCTTGCTCATTGAGTACAAAATAAAGGTAAAACCATTAATGCCACATCCTACGCTTCCACTTTGCATAATTTGCGGGAGGAAATTAAAAAGAAAAGACGGAGTAAACTCGTAGCGGGTGTATTTTTTTTTCATGACAACGCTCCTGTTCACACGGCGCGAGTCTCCAAGGCTGCTGTGCGAGATTGTGGTTTCGAAGAAAACCAACACCTACGTCCAGACCTTACCCCTAGATCCACCCTATAGTCCAGACGTTACCCCTAGTGATTATTTCCTGTTTCCGGATTTGAAAAAATGTTTTCGGATGATGAAGAACTCAAGTCTATAATAAATGGGTATTTTGCAGAGGAAGAAGAAATTTATTTTTTTGAGGGTTTAAAAAAGCTTATCTCAAGATGTAACAAATGTATTGATGTTAGGGGAGATTATATTGAAAAATAAAAAACAATTTAAATTTAATTCGCATTTTCCTTCACATCGGTACAGAAAATATATTGAATGCCTCTCGTATAATTAATTATAAGGTTGGTAACTAAGTAAGAAAGATATTTTTAGAAAAACAATTTTTTCATGGAACGAAATAACTTTATTCTGTAATGTACTGCCCATTTTGAGCAATGACCTTTTGCCATCTTTCAGGCAGCATCATTATTCCACGTTCACAAAACGTTTTGTTTTTATCAGAAAAATTCTGCACGATTTTCCACCATCATCCTTATGGACATTTTTACCATTTACGGAGTGTTACAAAGATCGAAATTAAAAGTAATCAGGTCAGGACTATATGGTGGGTGTGGCAAAACATCCTAATTGACAATACTTTTGCTTCATTGTAAACAACTCATTTTCATTTAGCAATTTCATACATGAAGCTTCTTTTATTTTGTCGTCATGAACTCTAACTGGACGACCAGAGCGGTTTTCATTTTTGAGTGAAAAAGCACAAGAAAAAGAAATTTGGCAAACCATTTTTGTTATTGCCTTTCTGTTAAAGCTTCGTTACCATAAACAGCGCATAACTTTTTGCGAGCTTGCGAACGCTTTTTCCTTTCTGAAAATAAAAAGCAAAATATGATGAATATGTTCAGTTTGATTTTCTATTTGTCAACAGACGACAAAAAAACCAATACAATCGATCAAAAAAAGTTTAACGTACCAACATCAAATAACAAAATGCTTTTGACATCGATTACGTCGGAAAACCTTTAAATTCAACTAAAGTCATCTATGACTTAAATCCGCAACATTTATTTGATTCTGCTCCATGCTCCTGTCCCATTCAGTCGTGATTTCTATTCCTATTCATTTATATTTATTTTAAAATAACGGTAAGAATGAAGAAGTAAATCAACTTTGGAATAATATGTTATGCATTTGCATTGCATTGGTTCACCAAAAAACTAAACCAAAACATTTGCACAAAACAACAATTAATAATCTTGCTTGGGAATTTTTATAATTATAAGAAAACTGATGTAAACCCAATTCTCTGCTTTCCGTCAAATCTTGAACATTATCTGAGAAGCTTATCAGTTCAACTCATCGTCTGTGTCACAATCTCCGCCAGAGGCATTGTAAGAAAGTAGATTATTTTACGCATGCCATAAGTGGACAATGTTTTCGTTTGAGTAAATTGTCAAACAAGTAAGATTACCAGTCAAAGTCTCTCAGTATTTACATAACAAATCCCCTGAATGTGCATTAAGTTAGTATTGTGTTTCATAAAATAAAATCTGGTTTATTTGATGTTCGAATAGTACTTACTTTTGTATAGTAGATGCTGTCAACCCTGCGTACTCTTCTTTACTTGATTCCATATTTGTACATTGTGTATTACGTCCAATTTGCGAGATGGCAACTGAATTTGGTGCTGGAGGTATTGGAAGAGTTCCTACAAAATAGGACCGATGCGAAGACACTTGTCATATTTTTGGTTTAAAAAATATTCCTAAAATGTTCGTGTATTAATATAAAAGTAAAGATATTGCAGTTTTATAAATAAATCATGTGAGTCGAGACTTGTGTTTTGTTCTTTTATTCAAAGCGCTGAATAAGTGGACACAACAGTTATTGTTAACGTAAGCTATATGCTGAAATAGAAGGCTTGTAAGGCCTTCCACAACTGTAATTAAATTTGTATGTTTCATTTAGCCGGCCTGAAACATACGTAAGCAATGCCAATTTTATAGATAAATACACTAGTATCTTTCAGATTACATGGATGGATGATGTTTACACAATTGCTCAATTGAACTGAAAGATTTTTAAAGAGCCTTTTAACTGACTGACAAGGGGAATTGGTGGATACAAAAATTTTTTTTCAGGCGAAGAACTCAATGTGCCGCATTTTGGCTTAAAAAAGGAAAACTTGCTTTATTAGTGCAGATAACTAAGTTTTGGAACCAAGATCCCTATTGCGAGCGTGTGAAGTGCTAGATTCTTGTGATCTAGATTTACAATAAAATTAAACTACTTCACCTAAGATAGACTGCCGAAACAAAATTCTCAAATTTTATAAAATTGTGGATGGTTTGAGGTTGTGTTCAAAGTGCAGACTTGTTCCTGTATCAGAAACAATCTTGCTTGTAAATTTTGTACCGAACTTGTATCTTCAAAAGTAATTGGTGGTCAGAATAGATCTGTGAAGACCCGAATTTAATTTTTCAAAAGTTTGTTGGCAGATTTGCTTGCGGTTACAGAAAACGACAAGTAGGCGACAGCTCGTCTTAATACATTGGTTGGCCACGTCTTTGAAAATTTTGTGTCTAGGTGCCATAATAATTAATGCTATTTTGATAAGGTTGATTTAAAACATTTTTTGTGAACTAAAGTATTTGGTGGAAAGACCCGAATGTAATTTTTTTGATATTTTGTAGGCAGGTGAAGGACACGCAGAGAACGGCACGTTCCGTGGGTTGAGTTCAAATGCACATAACTACTTTAAAAATAATTTCACTTCTTTATTTCATTTGTAATGTTTGAAGATGCCCGTCGGCGTCGTCGGTATACTAATTTTGCAATACTATAGAACTTACTGTAGTTTGCTTTCTCTACTTATGGCGCACATAAGGCGTGATAAATAACGAACACATTGGGTGTACTTTCAATAGCGTATCAACTGTGTTTTTCTACTCCGTCGTGTGGATCCTGTCATAATTATTTGCTAGCATTGGGGGTGATCGTTTGCGATTGATTTATGTAGCCTTGCCCCAAACATTCGCAAAATTTTGGGAGACGTAAATGTGTATTCATCCAACCTCGTTCTCTTTCTCTCTTTTTAAAAACGTTTTTCCAGCAGTTTCTTAAAATTGATTTGTAATGTATGAATACATGCATCGATAACCCTCTACCGGATGTTACACCAAAGTGTGCTTTTAAATTTGATGCATGCCTTTATAAAAACACATTGATATTAACAAAAGAAAAGCTACTTGTTCATACACCGATGATGATTAAATTGCTTTTTTATATTGTTCGCCATAAAAGATAAAAGATGGATCTATGTCAAACTTGTATTTAATAAAATCGTTCTTAAGTTAATTTAATTGTTACATTGGAACCAAATGTAACATATTTGACCTAAAATCGTTATACTTTTGTACTTTATAATTTTATCGATCTAGTTGGGACTGTGTGCCTTTAGTTTTCAAATCCGTATTGAATCGAAAATGAACGAAATCTGATCCGCAATCATAAGGTTAAATGTAGCAATGGAGAACATAGGTCTGCTTGTTTAGAGGCATAGACCTGACGCATTACTATGAAAGGCGAAGGAAATTGTTTGCAATCGCTACACATTTTACAGTGTAAATCTTTCGTTTGGCTTTTTCAGATTTCATAGATGAGAGCGGAAATTATTTATAAAGAGTTGGCAGTTGGAGTTATAAAGAGTTGCATCCTATAGGCCATTCTTATCTAGAAGCAATTCCTGTCTGGATGTTATGTTAATTTACAGAAGACCAATGATCCTTAAACAGTATCGAAACACGAGGAATTGTTTAACTTCGTTTAAATGTGATCATGATCGAGCTGAAGGAATTTGAGGAATACGTCCAAATGCGTCTTGGAAAGGAAATAAACATTATCTACTTAATTTGCAATACTTTGAGTAGTTTATATTTTTAAGCGTTGTATATGCTAAATAGCACAGGCCATTCAAGTTTCCATACCTGTTCTACACTGTAAAAGTAGTATTATCTATTATTATCTACTATCTATAATTTCTTAAGAATAAACTGAGTTTACACAATTCTAGAAGAGAGAATATTTTATTATTTATTTTCAGCAGAAAACTACGTCATTCAATAACTCAATTATGGGATTTTAAATGTCACTGGGACATGCTTAGTATACAGACGTGGCAATTAAAATAATGCTAAATCAAATTACTGAAAAAAGGGAGACCAATTATGGTTAATGTATCAGATATACGTATTAAAAAGGTCAGCTCTTGCCAATAATTCCCATTCCGTATATACATGTATTAGTGTTTAATTTCATTAGTCGTTCAGGAATTATAATTCACAATATTGGTCTGAATGCGTTACCATATGATATTTGATTTGGCTCAATTATTGTGAGATTTTTGTATTTGCTTGCGTGACATGGCTAATTATAATATCATAGGGACATAGGTACCAATTTTAATATCCTATGTAGGTAGTTATTTGTATATCCCTCAAGAAAGCCATTAAATGTACATATATGCGGAGGCAGGACGTAAATCAAATGCCTGTATAATAAGATCTGTTTTTTTTAAATATAAATATCAATTTGCTAAAAATGATTTACGCAAAGGGTTATGATCAAACCAATTATTCATAGACTGTCTAAATTTTAGGTTTGGTTTTTGATTTCTGTCCTTGATAGTTTCCAAAATATTAATAATTCCAACACATTGTTAAATCAATACAGAAATCGTTAATAGAAACAGTCAGCGTGAAAAAAATAAAAATTAATATAGCCGATTATATTTTCCTTTTTTTGGCGTAGTGGGTAGAGTGAGACGCTTACATACCGAAAATTTAATCGAATCTTTCACGGCACAACCTCTTTCGAACTGCTGACAACACTCAAAGAGCATATGACCAGTGCCTGAAATTTGACACCGAAATCACTCCAGGAGATTCCAATGAAAATTTTTGGTTGAATCATTGGAAAACACAGCCTGTATTGAAAAAATATTGTAAACTACTTGTGCTTGGGGACTTCCGCTAGGGGCGAAATTTCAAGCGAGTGAGAAAGCGATTTCCATACTCGTCCTAATAAATTAATTTGATGACATTTCGTGAACCAAATTGTTCATAATGTGATCAAACATTTTTTT